>VMDO01021050.1:0-36175 GCA_007922755.1 Pedetes capensis
TTTAAGACATCCCATCAAATCTTTTCTTCTTGTGTATATTCTCATGAGGCATTAGTCACCTGATAACTTCAGAAGAAAATTTGGAGATATGAGAAAATATATGTGTACATCACTTAATAAAGCCAAAATATTTATTGTAAATTAGCCTAGGTTTCTTATATTTGGATAGCTTAAATAATGAGAAAAACATTATTCTTCTAAATCTCTGATTGCTATTTCTAGATCTGAGTAGAATTCTGAACTCTAGGAACATTTACATGTGACGTATTCTAAAAGGGTATTGCAGTGAAAAATAAATGCAGCTAATCATTGTGATGCTTTTAAATGATCTGCCATTCTTAATTCACATCAATCAATTATAATCATTAATCAAGTTGAAAGCAATGGTTTGGGTGAACACTTAATATTGATTCTAGCTTAAATTTCACTGCAATTATAACTTAATGGTAAGCAATATGTGTAATATTTAAATATAACCTAGTTTAAACTGTCAATTAAGTGACATCAGGGAAAAATTATAAGAAAATCTTAACTGAAATGGAAGAGTGGAGGAGGAAAAAAGCCAAAGGGTCAAAAGTGAAAGAAGAAGTGAATGTTTATTGATACATATGCACTCCGAGACAAAAATGGAAAAACAGACAAGGAAAACAATAGTCATTTGGTGTTATAATACAGTCTTTCAAACTCTCAAGACTTTCTTGTTGGAGTTTGGGATTGTTCTCCTAAATGAGAAGTCCAAACTCTTATTTATTGTGAAAATATGAACTTAAACAGAAAAACCAGGTCAGTTAATTTATTTACTGCCCCAAATGTGTTCCTATGTTTTCCTGAGTCAACCAGGAATTAGCTATGTGCAACTCTAATTCTACTGATTCCAATTTTCCTACTCTGAAAATGAATGTTTCAACCAAATAATCCATAAAACAGTATGAAGTTTTCCTTCCTTGTAAATCACTACTTTCTGCTGTTCCTTGGTTTAGTTCAGGTGTCAGCCTGTAGTTTACAGTGAGATGATGAATTAGTTTTCTTACCTTGAATTCAGGGATCCAAGTGAATTATGCTCACTGTCATTTGAGCAGTTTAAATGAGAATATGTACTTGTCTAGAAAAACTTGAAAAGTTGTTTTTGAGCTGTGATTCTTCAAATGTAGCTCCCTGACCAACAGTGCTGATATCATATGGGAAATTTGTTCTAGGGTTCCAGAGCATAGTATGGTCACTATGGCTCACAATATCCTCATATATTATATAAAGAAATAGAAAGGAGAAACTCTCGAGGGTATTCTAAACATAAGTAAGTGATAAGGAGTTAGAAATGCTAATTACCTTGATTTGATCAGTGTACACTATATTCATATATTGAAATATCACACTGTACCCATACATATACATAACTATTATGTGTTAATTTAAAAAGAATAAAATAAAATTAAAAGAAGATATTTAGATTCTCAAAATTCTGGTCCCACCCTATACCTACCCAACTAGAAATTCTGTTTTTGTTGTTGAGTTGTCAGGTTGATTGATTGCTGTTTCTTTCTTTTGAGGGGTTTTGAGACAAGGTCTCCTTATTTAGTTCAGGCTGACCTGGAATTGCTGTATCTCCCAAGTTGAACTCCAACTGAACATCCATCTCCCTCTACCTCCCAAGTGCTGAGAATCTAAACATGTGCCACCACATTCAGGAATTGTCTGTGTTTTAATAAGCCCTTCAGGTGATTTTGACACAGGCTAAAAATTTGAGAAAGATGAAATTTAGCTCAGTTGGTGGAGCACCGCTCTGCAGTCTCTGAGGTCCTGAGTTCTATTCCCAGCACTGCAAAAATGGGAGGAGAACATGGCAATCCACTCCCAAGACAATCCTGAAACCATCAGCCATTGAAAACCCTATAAGGGTCACTAGGAGTTGGACATGACTCAATGGCACCAAACAATAACAAAAACAAAAATTTGAGAGCCAATGCTTTCAGGGATGATACGGATATAGTTTTGTAATGAAACAAAAATAAGAGAATAAAATGAAAAGTGGTTGATTGGACAAATGCCTAAATCTTACCTCTCTTCCATATCCCACCAAATTGACAATAGATGTTGAGGAAAAATAACAAACACAAAAACTAAACAAATTTTTAGCAATACCAATATGATAGGAAGTTATTAACAGAATCTCTAAAAAGGTTCTGGAACCTCTGGAACCGAGAATATAGGCAAGATCATAACAATGTCAATATCCAACAGAGATAAGAAATTACATATCACATGCAAATACAATTGTTGTTAGGTGCCATTGAGTTGGTGTCAGACTCATGGAGATCCTACATACAACAGGCAAAACACTATTGTCATGCTTCTCTGCTATTCATAGGGTTTTTAATGGCTGATTGTTTTTTGGGAGTGGGTTGCCAGGTCTTTTTCCCAGGACTACAGCACCTAGTGTTCCCAGGCGGACTCCCATCCAAGTACTAACCAGGCCCAACCCTACTTCCAAGATCTGTTGGGATTGGATATCACAGGAGTAAAGCTGTAGGCTGCATATTTAATAGTGAGGTTTAAAAAAATTTATTTTTTCCTTCAGAAAAATTCTAGAATACATATTTCAAGATCCTTGCAGTCGATCCAGGGAAAACAGGTTGCTGATGAGAAGTAAGTGTAATTATTACTTAAAGACTGAGGAAGAGCTGGCTGATCAGTACAATTTCAGATACAAAACCATATAGAATAGTTTGAACTCTTTCTAACATTGGTAAGATCAGAATACTAGATACTTTGGAATTTTATCCACATAATATTAAGCATCAGAGAAAAACAGAATAATGTTTCTATGTGGGATATATACTGCCAATCTGAAGTAAATGTGTGAGGTAAATGTGGAAATGCATGTTGTTGTTAAGTGCCCTCTAATTGAACCGGACTCAAACAACCCTATGTACAAAAAATCAAACATTATCTGAGACTGTGACATGCTGGGCACTGTTGTCAGTGCTTCTCTGCTATTCATAGAGTTTTCAATAGCTAATTGGTTTTTTGGAGTGCACTGCCAGTCCTTCTCCCAAGCCTACAGCGCCAGGTTTTCTCAGATGGTTTCCCATCCAAGTACTAACCAGACCCAACACTGCTTATCTTCTGAGATCTGATGTGATCAGACACCACAGTGATATGGCTGCAGAAGTGGAGGTGCACAGACTCCTAATGTCATAAATAGTATATATGTATGTGTGTTTGCATTTACATATATATTGTTGTTGTTGTTGTTAGGTGCTGTCGAGTTGGTATCCAACTCATAGCAACCCTCATAGGGTTTTCAATGGCTGAGTGCTTTGGGATTGCCTTGGGAGTGGATTTCCAGGCCCTTCTCCCATTTTTGCGGTGCTGGGAATTGAACTTGGGACCTCAGAGACTGCAGTGCAGTGCTCTACCCTCTGAGCTAAATCCCAGCCCTTACATATATATATATATATATATATATATATATACATATATGTACCATTTGTATATGTGTGTGTATGTTTATGTATATATACACACATTATGTACACACATATCATATAAGTAGTATTGTGTCAATAGTGAAGGACTCTGCAGGGAAAACATTAAATGACACAGGAAATATCAAAAGAAGATAGGAAGTATACACAGAGTCATTATATCAAAAAGAATTGGTGGATGACAAACCATTTCAAGAGGTTGTGTGTATGGTCAGGAACTAATGGTACTGAAGGATGAAGTGGAAGCTGCCTTAATGGAATAAGCAAAACACAAGCCTCCAGGAATAGATGGACTATCAACAGAGATGGTCCAACAAATAGATACAGCACTGGAGGCCCTAACTTGTTTAAACCAAGAGACTTGGAAAAGAATTACCTGGCCAACTGACTGGAAGAGATCCATTTTTTGTGTGCCTATTTCCAAGAAAGGGGATCCAACCAAATGGGGAAATTATCAAAAATCATCATTAATATAACATACTAGTAAAATTTTCTGAAAGGTCTTTCAGAACTGAGTGCAGCAGTATATTAACAAGGAACTACTTGAAAATCAAACTGGATTTAGAAGAGGGCGTGGAACCAGGGCCATAACTGCTAATGTCAGATGAATTTTGGCCAAAAGCAGAGAATACCAGAACAATGTCTACCTATGTTTTATTGACTATGCAAAGACATTTGACTATGTGGATCACAACAAATTGTGGATAATATTATGAAAAGTTGGACTATCACAGCACTCAATTGTACTCATGAGGAATCTGTACATAGACTAGGAGGCAATAGTTCAAACAGAACAAAGAAGCACTGATTCGCTTAAAGTCAGGAAAAATGTGTGCGATGGTTGTATCCTTTCACTATACTCTTCAATTTCTATGCTGAGCAAATAATCCAAGAAGTTGAAATTGAGAAGAACAACATGGCATAAAAATAGGAGGAAGACTCATTAATACTTTACAATATGCAGATAACATAACCTTGCTTGCTGAAACTGAAGAAGATTTGAAGCATTTACTGATGAACACCCAAGAACACAGCCATCAGTATGGATTACACCTCAACAACAAGAAAAGTCCTTCCATCTAGATCAATAAGAAACTTCATGATAAATGGACAAAAGATTGAGGCAGTGAAAGATTTTGGTGTACTTGTTTCCACAATCAACACCCATGGAAACAGCAGTCAAGAAATCAGAAGACACATTGCTTTGGGAAAAGCTGTTGCTAAGGCCCTCTGTAAAGTGTTGAAAAGTAAAGATGTCACATTGAATATATAGGTGTGCCTGATTCACATCATGGTAATTTCAGTCGCATCATGTGCTTGTGAAAGTTGGACAGTGAATAAGTGAGACAGAGGATGAATTGATGCTTTTAAATTATGGAGCTGGAGACAAATAATGAGTATATCATGGACTGCCAAATGATGCAACATATCTGCCCTAGAAAAAATGCAACCAAAGTGTTTCTTGGAAGCATGAATGACTAGAATGTGTCTTATATATTTTGGATATGTCAGGAGGGACCAGTCCTTGGAGAAGGACATCATGCTTGGGAGAGTGGCAGGTCAGTGACAACAAGAAAGACCTTCTGCTAGATAGACTGATAAAGTTACTACAACAATGGGCTTAAGCAAAGAAAATATCCTATGCATGACATCGTGTAGGATAGTGTTTCATTCTGTTGTACATAGGGTCTCTATGAGTCAAACCTGACTTGATGGCACTTAACAAAAAAAATTTCTAAATATTTAAAGAAATCCAACTGTATAAGAAAAAGTAACATAAAATCAAAATAAACACACATTAGTGGACCACTCACAATTCAAAAATTGTTAATCAGCCATGGAGAAAGTTAGTATGGCAGTAAAAATTGATAAGATTTTATCTCACAAAGCCAGGAAAAGAAACAAATATAAATAAAAAAGAAATAACATGAGTAAAAGAGGAAATTAATAAATTCTATATCAAAGCTTTGTTGTTGTTAGATGTCATTGAGTCAAGTCTAACTCATAGTGGCCCTTGTAGGGTTTTCAATGGTTGACTTTTTTCAGTATATTTTTTAGGACTGCCACATCTGTCTCCCATATACCAAAGCCTTAGACATGATCACTTAAACAAATATCTCTTTTAGCAAATAGCTTTAAGAAAATATAACTTTAAAAGTCTGAAAAAAATAAAAGAATTAAGGATGCTCAAGGAAAATACAGAAGGGATAAGAATAAGTTAATTAATAGGATGAAGACATCAAAGTATAAAAATACTATAATCAAATACATATCAATAATTTTGAATATACACATGAAATAGTTTTCCATGAAATCTACAAAATTTTTTAGAAGTTGTACATTCTATTGATGGAACCACTTTTGTATGAATAGAAAGTTTCTCATATCAGAAACTTCAGGCACCATTGACTTGTAACTTGAAATCTACCCCACTATCCTCATTCTCTTGATGGCATTGTTGGGGATAATTTTGATTTGTTACTTCCTTTCCTGTACATGGCCAACTATTTCAGAGGCAGCCTCTATCCTCATAGCTCCAAGGAAAGAGTCATAATGAATTTGGGCCAATTCTAGAACCATGAGCAGTATTTAAAAAAATATTTTCTCACTGACTTGAAATAAAAATTTTCTCACTTTCAAAAAGTAAAATTTTATAAAATGTATATATATACACATATATATGTACACAGATCTAATCCTAGAATTAGTTTTTTGTTGTCATTATTTCATCTATTTGATTATGCCTTATCATAATATAAGGGTTGGAAGAGGGTTCCAGTGTTGATAGCAAAGCTGTCTTGTGGCTAGAAGAAGAGGCTCAGGCAGAATCTATGACAGTGGGAGTGCACAGGCAAAAGTCCCTCAAAACCTACTGTTCTCTAAGGGATCCTCTTCATGTAGAAGAAATATTATTTCAGTGCCACTTGGGATTTTAGTAGCTCGTTGTAATTTAGATGGTTGACCATCTTCTTGGTGAGTTTTACCTTTTCTAGGAAGTGGCTCTCTAGGGAGTCAACAGAGATGAGAGTCTATGAGGGTAGAACCCAGGGCATGAGGATCCAAAAGGATTTGGTTTAGGCACTTCTCCAGGGTTATGACAGCTTCCATTGTATCCAGGATTTTATGCCATTCATCTTGAGATGGCTTCTGAACAGGCAGTAAGCATGTCTTTGGGGATGCTTGGAGGTCTTACACTTATCCGCAACCAACTCTCAGAAGTGGCCACTCCCTCCAAAGTCACTTGGGTTGCTTAGAACTAGAACCCTGGATGAGGGTAGGAGTAGGAAGTCCTACTGAGGCAAATTGTTCAGGCAGTGGCCATTGGGCTCCACCTCCATAGAATAATTTTGAAAAATATAGCATGTCATAGGTGGTCAGCAAGAAGAAACTTAACATAAAAAATGACCTTGACTGGTGCTAAAGGCTGGAGATGGGCAGAAGATGGTGTGGGAGTTTGTGACTGTGATGAAAGAGATTGGAGCGCAGAGAAGACTGCAGGAGAGGGAATCCCTGTGTCTGTTCTCTCCAAACACTGTTGAAGCAGAATAAAGGTACAGACCCTTTAGGAGCACTACCCAATATTCTTTGAAAAATGTGTATTTTTCCTAAAATTTTATATATAATAATAGAAATCCTTTTAGAAATTTCATTTGATACTAATATTTAAGAAGCAATAATGTCGGCCTCAGGAAATATATATTTCAATAATTTGCCTTTACTATCCTTCAGATAACTCCATATGAAGCTTCTTGAAACTTTTCAACCATTATATTTTGTTTATTTAACATCTTATGTTCTCTTCACCAGCCTACAGCCATACCACTGTGGCCTTGAATCCCATCAGATCTTGGAAGTTAAGCAGGGTCAGAGCTGGTTAGTACTTGGATGGGAGACTGCCTGGGAAAACCAGGTGCTGTAGGCTTGGGAGAAGGACCTGGAAGTCCACTCCCCCCAAATAATCATCCATTGAAGACCCTATGAACAGCAGAGAAGCACTGACAATATTGTCAGGCATGGCACATTGTCAAGGAGTGTTTTGTTCTGTTATACATAAGGTCACTATGAGTCAGACGACTCCAGGGCACCTAGCAATAACATTCTCTTCATCATTTGAAGATCCTCCTATGTTCTTGTTATGGCCAAGAATTCTAGAACAAAATAAAATGATATTGTTTTAAATAACATGTAGAATTGTCAAAAGTTGAATTATTTTCCTTCCTCCCTCCCTCCCATTCCCTCGCATTCCCTCTGTCCCTCCCTCCTTCACTTTTCTTTCTTTCTTTCTCTCCTTCTGGAGACAGGGTCTCACTATGTAGCCTAGAATTTGCTTGAACTTGAAATTCTCCTGATTCCAAATCCCAGTTGCTAAGCATTACAGGATCGTAACACCATACCAGGCTCATATTTTCCTTTTTAATATTCTTTTTATTTGTATCCACCATGTTTGAGAAAGATCTCTACTTTATATTTCCTATACTGTGAAAATTTCCCACTTATCCATTTTTATTATTTATTTCTTGTGATATACTTAGTATATAGCCTTCCTTCCATTTTTCCACAATGAAAAGACATACTAGTCTCTTGAGTGCCATTCAGTACAAAATTGTTAGTACTATAGTACTGAAAAGCTATTTCTGTGATATTAAAGCGTGATATCCCTGAAAATATTTAGGATTCAAGCCTATTAGAGTAAGAAGAAAACATGCAGTTTAGATGAGATGACTAAGACTTTTAGAAGTTAATTATCCATTTTAAACTGTACATCAAACTGCCCTTGTGCAGATCTAGTGAAGAAGAAGCCAGAAAGTAGATGGCAAAGGACCTGGTGGTTTGTTTCACACCAAACACATAGACATGAACTAGAGATCAGAATAAAACTTCAGATAAGCAGTGAATGATATTGTTAGGTGCCTTTAAGATATGACTGACTCATAGTGAGCCTTGTAGGATTTTCCACCACTGATTATTTTTGGATTATTTCCGGAGTGGCTTGTCACATCCATCTCCCATGTTTGTAAAGCTGAGGATAGAACCTGAATCCTCAGAAAGTGTAAAGCAGTGCTCTACCAACTGATCTCATCCATAGTACCAAGAAGAGAGTAGCTAAATAAAGGAAGAGACATAGCAGGAGGGAATTTCAGACCTAGATGATTCTCTAAAACCAGAGGTTAGGGAAAGCAAGAGGGCATGGTGGGGGCACATACCTCTAATCTCAGTGATTAGGGAGGCTAAGGCCGGGGGATAACAAGTTTGAAGCCCAAAGCAGCCTGCACAACTTAGTATTTCAAGATAAAAAAAAAAAAAGGAGAGACCACAGGTGCAGCCCAGTGGTAGAGCACTTGCAAAGTATGTGCAAAGCTTGGGGTTCAGCTCTCCCAATACTTCTAATAAGTATGTAAGTAACTAAATGAATAAGTAAATAATTAATTAATTAAAATGCAAAAAATGTAAATTAAGACAATGACCGGAATGATAATTTATTTGAATAGCTCAGGATAAGTAAACATTGACAAAATATGTTTGGAAACTTTATAGGATCTCTCAAAGAGCTAAGTTGCATCTTTGAATATTGCCCTGGTTTGGATGTGGTTTGTTCTCACCAAAATTCCTATTGGATTCACAATGTAACAGTGATGAGAAGTGGTGGGAATTTTCAGACATAATTAGGTTATGGGGGCTTCATCTTCTGAATAGACTAATGTTTTTCTTAAGAGACTGGGTTAGGTCTCAGAAGAGTGGGTTGGATCTTGAGAGACTCGATTGGTTACTAAGATAGCAGGTTGTTACAAAGTAAATTGACACCTCCCCTCATTTTATTTAGCTCCAATGTGCTTATCTACATGCACCTACTCTGCATAAACTTGGACCTTCAGAACTGTGAGCTAAATAAACCTTTTTTCTTTCTTTATAAAGTATCTAATAAGACAAATATAATGCAGAAGTCTCAGGTCAAACAAATTAAATACCAATATTGTTTTTGGTGTTCTTAGGTGCTGAGTCTGGTTAACTGATAGTGACCTTGTATAGGGTTTTAATGGCTAATTGTTTCAGGATTAGGGATTGTTTCAGGATTTGGGAGTGCATTGTCAAGTCTTCCATTTTTTGTGGTACTGGGGATCAAACCCAGGGCCTCAGGGTGCACAGAGCAGCCCTCTACCAACTGAGCTAAATCCCAGCCAGAAATACCAATGTAAGTAACATATACTAATCCTTCCTAGTTATGCATTTGTCAGTGGTAGTGCTGGAAGAAAGATAGTTGATTGTAATGCAGGTGAATGAGATTGCATAGGTTTATTAAACTGGCTTGAAAACTAGTTCAGATCAGGTTATGCTAGTGAAGAGATCAATGGCTCAATTATAACAAAGTTAGAGAAGGCAGAGTGAAAAAGTTATGTTGAAAAGTCCAGGGAGAGGCTGAACAGCACCATAAAATTTCACTTTTTTAGTAAACTGGCTATTTTAAAAATTAGTTCCTGTTCAACTGAATGGATTAGTAATAAGGTATATCTGACTCTAATGCAAATGTGTTAAAAATGTTGATTAATTTTAATTCCATTTTTCTCCTGTCTATGGATACTCTGTTTTGTATTTTATTTACTATGCTGATTGACATTAAAAATTCCCTAAAAAACGCAGGACCCGGTGGTGCATGCTGTTAATCCCAGCTACTCTGGGGGAAGATGCAGGTGGATCACAAGTTCTAGGCCAGACATAGCCTATGTAATTTAGCAAGACTCTGACTCAAAATGACAAATAAAAACTGAACTGGGAGTGCAGCCCAGTGGTAGGGCACTTGCAAATTATGTACAAGTCTCTGAATTCAACCCTCAAGGACTGAAAAATACATAAATAAATAACCTGAAGAAATGATTTAACATGCCACAGCATCTTTCTAGGAGTAGAAAATCTCATTGACACTGAATAAAGAATAAATTTGGATAGAGTAAGTGAGAAAAAGACAAAGCTCAAATATACAAAGTAACTGCTTCAACAAGAACAAAAAGGATTATACAGATTTAGCCTCAGTGCTTGAATCTTCCCAATTCAATCACATTAGAATAGTTATGTACAATTCAATCTACATGAAAGTAGTTTAAATGTGAATATAATATTGTGTTCTCCATTCTTTGTTAATCTAGTTCATTTCCTCCTGTGACACAATACTCCATGTTCACAAATTTGCTCTTGAATCAAGACAAAAGAAAAACGTAAATTCTGGAACAGCATGTCTTCTTTCACATTTTGATATTATCTAGTGCTTTGACAGAAACATGGATGGGGAGCTGACTCACTAGAGAAATTAGAAAATATGTGACATCATTTTTTAATACAAAGATTCCCTGAAGCCAGGCAAATTGGGATTGGCAATAATCAACATCAGCTCACCATGGGTGGATCTGTTGAAATGCTCTGGGTGATCTTTATGCACTTCCTGGTGGGCAACTTGTTTGATTAAAGGCAGAGAAACAGCACTCTAATGATTTTTAAATTATCAGGAAGATAAGAAAATAGGAGAAAACATGGATAGAAGAAAACACTGTGGATTAGGGTTATAGGAAAAATAGCAAGGAATTGATTTGGAGGAAAGACCAACAAATATGATCAGGGAAGGTAACTCCTATATTTAAATTTATTCTTGTTTCTTTCTGTATCTGAAATCTCCAGACCCCATGTCTATTTATCTAGTGCCTTTCCAATCTTACAAAGCACCAGAATCCACTTTTCTCTGCCTTAACCTATTCCAACACTAGCTACACTATTAAATGCAGAATCAGAGAATGATGTCTTTCAAGAATGTATATCATCAGTATTCAGTTAGAGTGTAAACAGGTGGCCCCTTCATTGATAACTTTGGCTGGAGTATTACCTGCCTGCTGCTTATTGTGCTTATGAACCCATTAAATGGATATTATTAAATGCAGGGGACTAGGAGGATATTTTCCTCTCAATTTCAACCTGTGATTTCTTACTATAAAATGAAGAGAAATGTGTGTCCTGGCATAAGTGAAATAGAAAGAGACAATACTTCAATTCTTTGTGAGTAACCAAGGTACAGCACCCTTGAGTAAAAATCAGAGAACTAGTATTCATTCAATGGAGGAAGAGGCCCACAGATGCACATAGGTAAAGACGTATTATCAAAACACCTTGTGTTGAACAATCCTGATTAATTCAGAATATTTTTCATTTGTTCTGTACCTTGGTGTTTAAACTAAGATATTACTGGTTGACACTGAATAAAGTCATGATAGCTGTAATATTGCATGGCTTAAAATATATTTTTATTTTTAAATACTTAATGTTTATGATCTTTGATTAATACTGGCAGGGTTAAACACACAACTTAATAACAAAAGGTAAAATAGTGATGTGAAATGGAAAAAGACAGCATACAATGCAAAGAAAATGGGCTGGTATAAGGAGGTCTGAATTCTTGTAAGGAAGCAACTCTTATTTTGTTAACTTTTGCAAAGTTATGTACCTTCAGGTGTTTGATACCTAAGTGAAAATATTAAGATCAGGCCTGTCCCTCTCATGAAGTCATGTGAAACAACACATTTAAATTGTTTTAGACATAAAAAATGATTTATAAAATGTAAGACATTATAAAACACAGCTGGCATGTGGAAGAAAGTAAGTGTAAGTTTTCATCAGTATTGTTTTATGAATATTGAACTTTACAAATTTATTTTGAGGTGGAGGAAACAGCAATGCTTATCTTTAAAATACTTTATTCTATTCTTGAATTTTTGGCATGCAATACACAAGAATATTAGGATGAATCAGACAGCTGACCCAGTTACCTGCTCTTCTATTCAAAAAAGTATACACCATTCACTTTATGTCTCAACTAACAAGAAATTTCTTCGATGATGGCCATGCTAAATGTAGACATCATTAATACCTAGATAATTCTATAGCAATTAAAACCCAATGAAATTCACATTTCACCCTTTTCTTCCTAAACAGATTGTCCTCTTTAAAATAGTTTATTATTAAAATTTTCCCATGTTTTAATACATTTATAATTATATCCTGAAATTTAGTGACATATACTTTATGTAGTATAGATAAATGTTATTGGTTGGAATTATTATCTTCATCTTTGGGAAAGTACAAAGCCTATTTGAAGAAATTCCTACAACTTGCAATGTCTATTTGTTTGTTTGTTTAAGTACTAGGGCAGAGAACCAAGGGCCTCACAAATGCTAGGCAGGTGCTCTGCCCCTGAGCTGCTCTCCCAGCACCATTTCATTTTATTTTTTTATTTTGAGGCCAGGTCTCACTAAGTAGCACAAACTGCCTCTGGCCTTAAATTTTTGATCCTCGTACCTCAGGCTGTGGAGACACAGCTATTACAAGCATGTGCCAGAGCACCTGGCTTGCAGTGTTTTTCTTTTTTTATTTTTATTTATTGACTTATTTTTTGCCTCATCTTTTTTTTATTGGACATTTTTAATGTACACCTTAATGTGAGTCATTCTGACATGTTTTTCATTGTGGCATTTCCATATATGCATTTTGATGTACATTATTCATATAGGTGCCCCCTTACCCTCTTGTATGCTTCCCCCCCTCCCCATCTAAGTCTTCTCTATCATTTACTTGGTAATATTTTTCTATATGTACTTGAGTTCCAGTTCTGTTTAAGACAGAAACTTTTCCTATAGTGAACGTTGTTATTATCTTGTCAGGTGCAGTGTTTTTATACAATAAAAATACTCAAAGTATTATAATATTACTTACAATCAAAAATAGTTAATGCTTAGCAAGCATTTTTCTAAATGCAAGATGGCATGTTTTATTTTATATGTATTATCTCATTTAACCCTCACAAACACCTCATGAGGTAGATTGTATTCCTATTAGTATTAGGCATATAAAATGATGAATATGAGATGTGGCCCAGAAAGGTTAAATGACTTGCCCTAGGTTGCACAGGCTGTAATTGGTAGAATCAAAATCAAACTCACAGTGTACACTTAGAGTATACACTTAATCTTTCCACTGTGCCATATCCTCATATACTCTCTTTACAAACCACAACATTTAAGAGAGATCCTCATTATCGTTCAGTGAAGAGTGGTATTGCTTTTGGAGCCTTGAGCATGAAAATGAACTGGTAGCATAGACCACAATTCCCCCTGCATCTCAGAACTCTTATAAGTGAAAATGTCTCTTCTGTGTTGGGGAGCAAGTCTCCAATGATGTTGTATGTCACTTTCTTCCGAAAACTACTAGTTCCAGAGGTACGTCAGAATAATTTGTCAGTGGCAGGTAGTTTTGGAACAGTGTCTCTTCTCTGAGTTGATCTTACGAATATTTTGGAATATTTTTACCAAAGTAAAATCAGAGTCTTGTGTTAGAGTTGGCAATAGTTAGCATTGAGCAAAACTATGAAATGGGTTAAATGTGTCCCTGGCACTTCCCATTTTTATGATTAGTCTACATACTCTCCTATTTGACTTCACAACCTTACTAGGATGAACAATTAGTTATTTGTGTGATTTTCTGTTTAGTTTGTGTTTCTACTGAAATGTTATAATTTTCATATGTGTGGGTATCATATTTGTCTTTGCTTGCTAGTATATCCCCAGCCTCTGATATCATACTTGAGTATGGAATATTCCAGACATTTATTGAATCAATGATTAATGGCTTTTATTAAAAAAATCTTGACCCTTCTCTTGGAGCATTATATGGCAAGAAAAATTATTCAGTTATTATCTCTTAACTGAATGGAAATACAAATAAGTAAAGGAAGTAATTAAAATATAAATCATGATGTGATTGTATTTCCAAAAAATTCTCCCAGATTTATGATAAGCAGGAGGGAAGAAGTGACATCGCTTAATACTGTGAATATTTACAACTGAAAAACTTCCCATGGCATCTTTGCTTTCCTATAGCAGGCCCCAGATTCAAACCTGCTCTTGGTAACACAAGGTAATATCAACCTGATCTCTTGTAATTTCTGTCTTCTATGTCACTGACTGTGAAATAACATTGCTTCTCTTTCTTCTTTCCTTGCCATCAGTGTATAATGTATACAAGTCCTTACTTTTTTAATCAGTTGGGAAACTTATTAATTGGGGGAAAGAAAACAATATATATGGAGAATATGCCCTGCTTTTGTAATCTTAAGAGATTCTTGTTGTTTTTGTCCCTGGACTATATCCTAAGTGCTTTAGTATGGAAGCAAACATAATCATAATTGCTAGCATTTATTGAGTACATGTTATATGTTACATTCACTTGAAACTTTAAATTTGGCTTTTTAATTTTAATTTGTCATTAAATTGATTGACTTACAAATGAGTAAACTGAGGTTCAAAAGATAGTAACACATTTCCAAATATCCCTTAGTTCATGAATGGCAGAGATGGGTCTGAAATCCAGATTGCCATTATCCCCAAACTTTTGTTATCATTGTCCAAATTCAAATTTAAGGCAAAATAGAATTGGCTTCTAATCTCAAGGAGCAATTTGTTGTTTACAAGGTTATCCAGAACAAGTGACATTTAGTTTGTGAAACTTCCTCCTACACATTTTAACAACTTCCATCTTTTAGTATGCACAGCAATGGTCCGGAAATAAATTCCCAAAGAATGAATGCATACCAGTAGCCCCCTAGTGGCCTAAGAATATTACTCATTTCACAGTGAGGTAGAATGACTCAAGAGCATTATTTCATCTGTCTATCTTCTCCCCTAAGAGAGACCCAGAAAGAAAGAGAACAGAAAAATCTGTACTTTAGCATGATTTGAAAAATCTTTTATTCAAAACACCTTTTTTTCCAGAGCTTTCAGGACCCATCAGTGGTGTGTAGGCCCCTTGTTAGTCTTATAACACTGTATTTTTCCATGCTAGACAAAATTCTTCGAATGAAGAAATAAATATAATTTGGGGAAAATGTTATCATCAACATAAAATGTTGGCTGACAGAATCACAATAATGAGAAACAAGAAGAAAGCTCTAAATCAAATATGCTTTTGTTTATTGGTTTGCTACTTAAATATACATTTTTATGGAAAGTTTATTATGTGACAGGGACTGTGTCTGACATTGGTAATGTAAAGACAGAAGTCTATTCCTGCCATTTAGATGCTTAGAGTATAATGGGGAAGAGCACATGCTAATAAAATTGTAACACTTTGTGCTAAGTACTGTAAGATATGAAGATGCAAGGAAATTACAAGAAAAGCTTCTAAATTTGCATAAGGTATCAAAGAAGGTTATGCAGATTATTTGAACTTTGGTGTGAAACATAATATTAGAACGAGAGCTTTCCAAAAGCACAGAAGAGCACAGTTTCCAAGCTAAACTCAAAATCAGCAGAGGAGTCATGGCAGGTGGGTTTTGCTGGGATATTAAGTAAAAAGTGAATATTGTGGCAAGTGAAGATGGAATAGCTAAGAGTGATGCCCAGTCACTTGTTATTATTGTTGTTCTGTGCCATCATGTCAGGTCTGACTCATATAGGCCCAATCATTAAGAGAATATATGTATTGGAAATATATTATTCTCACATATATAGGGAATACTTGAAGACACTGGAATTGTAATGTCCCTTGCATTTTAAAAGAATATCCTGTCAACAATATTTGTATTGCAGTGAAACTATACAAAGGATTAGGGCCTTGGCTAGGGATCATAAAATTTGTTATTCAGAGAAAGAAGAAGTAGAAGAAAGTAAAGACGTAGAATTTCATAGGAGGACAAACTATTGATATGTTTTGTTATCAGTTTGAGAGCCTTAAAAATATGACTACCTATGCCCCTTCTCACAGGAGATGTGATAGATACCATGGTGACAGTCTTCACCCTACATCCTGATCACCATTCAACCACCATGTATTGTGGTTACCAGGACAATTCATTCCTTTCACAGCCTCTGCCCAGAGCATTTCTCTCTGAGGACAGGAGTCAGTTAGCCCAGGCAATTGATTTCTCTACCCTAATGCTAAGGGCAGGGGCTGAGATTTGGCTCAGTGGGTAGAGCGCTGCACTGCAGTCTCTGAGGTCCCGAGTTCAATTCCCAGCACCGCAAAAATGGGAGAAGGGCCTGGCAATCCACTCCCGAGGCAATCCCGAAACAGTCAGCCATTGAAAACCCTATGAGGGTCGCTATGAGTCGGATACTGACTTGACGGCACCTAACAACAACAACAACAATGCTAAGGGCAGTCTCCAGGTCAAGAAATAGAAGGCGAACTTGTTTCAAGCTGGGAATAACTGTGTGGTGCTATTTGTCCTCCAGAGGGTCACATGGCAGCTAGTGTCTGGTTGAGTCCACATTTTTCTTACTTAGCTTTTTACTCACTTAACTCTCTTCTTCTCTCCCATTTTCTGGATAGTATTTTCTGAAAAAATAAAAATCATTTGAAAAACAATCCCCAATTTCTTTTTATTTCATGAAAAACTGACCTAAGATATTAGAGGTGAACCAAACCCTAGCCCTTAATTACTTCTTTTTTTTTCCTTCTTTGCTGAGTATAGGAGATAAGAGAAAATGTAATGAGTCACAAACAAAAGAGCATCAATCTTTAGAGAAAGTGCCAGGCAGAACACAAGATACTGGGGAACTACGTCTTTTACTGTCTTTATCATGTTTCCATAGTTTTCTCCAACTGCAACTCTGGCATTGACTTCATTCAGTATTAAGCATCAGTCTGCACATTCTGTTGAACTTATCTTTACTAATATTACTGACTATATTATAGTCTGCCATCTACCCTATTACTGATAAACTTCTCTGTCAGTTATGCCTATGGCCATGGCTGGCCTCCCACTCAGTGCGTCTAATCAAATTCTATCAAAAACATGCCTTGATACAATTGTTTTCTTTAATTGTGTGTTGGATGTAGGCTCCTTAATGCTAGTGTGCAAATGTTGCAGCTGGGACTACTTTTCTTAAACAATACCTTCCTACATGCACATTCATTCAGATCCCAGGAATTTAGTAGGTCCTATGTTCTAGTCATTGTGCTAGCAGCTAATGATATGATGAGGAAACAGGATAAAGAATACTGGGTCCTGATTTAATTTTCTTTCTCTTTCTTCTTCCTTCCTTCCTTTTCTTTCTTTCTTTCTTTCTTTCTTTTTTCTTTCTTTCTTTCATTATGTAAGCTGACTCTGGCCTTGTACTTGTCCTCCTGTCTCAGCCTTTCTGAGTCACTAGGATTAGAGGTTTGTGTCACTACTCCTGGCTTGTGGTATTATCTCCTCAAGCAACCTGGAACCATAAACAAATATTAGTATCATATTCTAAGGTGTGTTGTTGTTAGTTGCTGCTGAGTCGAGTCTGACTTATAGTGACCCTATGTACAGCGGATCAAAACACATCCCCATTCTGTGCCTTGCACACAAAATCTTATTTATGTTTAAGCCCACTGTTGTAGACATTGTGTCAATCCATCTGGTGGAGGGTTTTCCTTTTTTCTCCATTGACCTGCCACTCTCCCAAATATGATGTCTTTTTCCAGGGGTTGACCTCTCCTGACTACATGTCCGATATATGTAAGACACAGTCTGGCCATTCTTGCTTCCAAGAAGCACTCTGGTTGCACTTCTTCTAGGACAGATCTGTTGGTCCTTTGGCAGTCCATGGTATATTCAATAGATATCTCCAGCACCATAATTCAAAAGCATCAATTCTTTTCCTGTCTCTCTTGTTCAATGTCCAGCTTTCACAACCATATGATACAACTGAAATTGTCAAGTGAATGGAATGATGAACTCTAAAAAAATCCCCAGAGGAAATATGATAATTGTCATGAGCCTGAGCACAAAAGAGATAGGCCATTTCTCCCCCGCTCTTTTGAAGATGATAGGAGAAAAGACAGACATTAAAATATTAGAAAGATAAAAGAAAAAGAAATTGGAAAATTCCCCATTGCTTCAATATGTGGACATGTGAAGAACTGAGCTGGAATAGTAGACAGTGTTTGTTAGGCTAAGGATTGGAAACATTTGGGGTTTTTTAATGGCCAAGTAGTGAATAATCATATTGATCTCTTAGAGAATTTAGACCAACAGCTCTTTGTCACATGTGTTATAAGACGGTAAGCCCAGATTTAGGGATATGTTTACTTCTGAAGTTCAACAAAGTGCTAACAAAAGCAGGGAGAAACCCAAAAGTACTTCCCAGCCCATAGTTAGATGGAACTTTTTGTTTGAATATGGAAATGATATGGAAAATGATGTGGAAAGAAAATACTTAGGGTTTTCTGGGAAGTCCTGGTGATGATGATCTTCATATATTTTACTTAGGATTTTTCATAATGTTCGCAGGTAGGTTTTACATTTCAAATCAATATTATAATTGAAATACATGAGTTAATAAATTAAATCTCTTATTTTAAATTTATACCTTGTGAGGTAACAACTTGGAAGAGCTATGTCAGGCAGTGATATAGCACAGTAGGAACACTAAGGTGGACTCATTCTTTGGAGAGACTGGACTAATCTGACAGACAACTCTGTCCCAAGGACACTCTAAAACTTTGCTGACCCTTCATTAACTTGTCTGACATATCAGAACACTTCCATTCAATCTTTTTCTGGTTTCTCCTATATGTGGCATGAAATTTGAACCACAGTCTGGTAATCCTTCTGAGATTTCTAGTTTTTATCAATTTTGTTGTGCAGATTTGAAGAGGAACTCTCCATTGTCTCTGTAAACCTTTCTTTCTAAGGGAGAACTCTGAAGGACCTTGGTGGAATTAACTAGCATCCCAATTTTTGCAGGCAGTCTCTGCCTACTGTGTTTATGTCACTCCTCCATTATGCATTCACTGTGAGAGGTAAATAGAAACATTCCTTCTTCCACACTTGGATCCTGGATCTATATGTTTTTCCTTTAGGGGAACATAACACTATGCAGAAGTCTCTAATAGATTCAGGAAAGTCCAACTCATGGCTCATGGGCTGCATTCTGCCCAGGAAAGCTAGTAAAGGGGCCCCTTTACACAAAATCTTTTAACGTCATGTTTTTGTTTGGTTTTATTTATTTATTTTTTAGCACTTATTTTCTTCATGACTCCCTCTTTTATTAGGTACAGGCACTAGTTATATTATATAATTTATATGTGGCCCAAGATGATTTCTCTATATTTAGTGCCTCCTGGGACATCTCTGGGCTAGTTCCTGAAAGATGGTATTCCATCCTTTCATAGCTAATCTTTCAGATGCACATTTAGAATGTTATTCCAGGATTACAGAAGTGGCTCCCATTGTTGATATATCACATGATATTCAGTAAATTTCAGTGTGTGGGGTCTAATCCTATCATTCTTTTGCTAACAAGTGGGTTTTGTGATTAGATGTTGTGTTGTATAGCATACCATGCCTGCAGATCGGGTATGTAGTAAATTCTGGATACCCGAAGCTTGGTGGACACAAGACATACCCCAAATAAGTATCCCTGTGAAAGCAAAACATTGGACCATTGTCCATTGTCATGTGCTATTGTCAGGTTTGACAAAGCCTAATATCAACTACCTGAGAGCATTTTGTTTACTTGCATGTCCAGTGGCTGTTCCATCTTGCATTGTTTCTGGTTAGTGTTTATATGTAATTAAAGATCTTTACACTTTATTCCCATTCATATATCTATCTGCATGTCTGTATCCTAAACACTTAGGACTGGGTGGTAAGAACAAGTCATGAAGGATTGGTAAGATTCCATATAGAAACTCAGTTGCTATTAGGAGTTGTTACTGATGTTGTGACAAGTAAACAAGAGGCATTTGAGGAGCTATGTGTCATTTTGAAGGGGCTGGTGTAGGGATGAAACCAAGTTTTAGTATGAACCTAAGGACAGAGAGTCCTTTATGAGAATAAGAATACAAAGTAACAAATATAAAATCAGTTAGATAAAATATGATTATTTATTTAGAATGAGAAAAGAGATCTCAATTAGGTTTGTGGAGATTCAGAACTTTTTATGCTTCTTAGGAATTTTTAAGGAAATTGGACAAAACCCTTGCAAAAGAAAAAATGTTAAAGGCAGAGATATATGAGAAATCTAAAGTATTCTCCACTCAGTTTTGCTGTGCACTTAAAACTGATCTAAAAATAAAGTCTGTTAAAAATGTATTTCCTGATTTTTACCTGGCTGTTTTTCCTAGCTAGAGCATTTTGTAATTCTCCTGCTTCTCCCAAAACTCACAGGGCCCATGGAGGACTATGAAATCATCCATGGCTTAGGATTCATTAGCTTCACAGTGTTTAACCCTGTGGTAGTGAGGGACCAACTCATTCAGCAGCTTGAGTGGTTTCTCCTAAAAGACATGATAATTCATTCACTGGTTTTAAATGGCATCACCCTAGTGATTTCCTATGTCTTCACTTTTTCACTTTAACCTCCTCTAACCTGTCACCAACTTTGGGGTTCTTCAAGGCTTGGGCCAACTCCTTGTTCACTTCTTACTCTTTAATCTCTCATAGGGCACATATATTGATATTCACATTTTGTTTAACTCTTATCAGAGATGATTCACAAATTTATATTTCCAGACCAATTTCCTTCTCTGAGTGGCAGATCTAAAAGCACACTAGGTACCTTCAGTGGAATGACTCAAAACCATTACCTAATCACCATATTCAAACCAAATTCATAATGTTTCACCTTTCAAGTCTGGTAATATTAACACTGAAAATTTCATATTGTAATTTCCACTTTCAGTAAATATATACATTTATACAAGCCTAAAATCTTGTGTCTGTCATCTTGTCATGCTATAGGAGCTTGTGTATTGCTAGGATGTTGAAAGCTATGCCACCAGTATTTCAGATAAGAGCAGGGCCGCCCCTGGTAAACACGTTTCATCAACCTTCTAGACTAAGACAGACTAGGGAGAAGGACCTGACAGCCCACTGTCTAAACAATTAGCCATTGAAAACCCTATGAATAGTAGAGAAGCACTGTAAATATAGTGCTGGAAAATGAATCCCCCAGGCTGGAAGGCATTCAAGAAATTACTGGGGAGAGTTGCCTCCTCAAAGTAGACATGATCTTAATGATGAGAATGAAGTAAAGCCCCTGAGACCTCCTTTTGTTTATGTGACACAACTCAAAATGATAAAAAAATTTGGTCACTGTAATGATGGCTCAAATATGAAAAGATCATGTGCATGGCACAGTGTTTGGTACTGTTTTGTTCTGCTGTACTTAGGGTAACTAAGAGTTGGATCCAACCTGATGAGCAATAATAAAAACAAAATCTTGTGGGCAACCTTCAATTTCTCTCACTTTCACCATCTCTACCTAAACTAGAATGAAAATTATTAACATTACCTTCCAAACATCTCTCAACTTTGTCCATTTCTCTCTAACTTTTGCATCAATACCTTTGTCAATGTTGCACACATGTAAATTCTCAGCCTTTGTAATAGCCTTCTAATTGGCATGCCTTTATTCTGATGCTTTCCTTATCAAGTGTGCGTACAGAGGCCAGAGTGACCTTTTATAAAATTCACAACTCACTTAAAAATCCTCACTTAATCCCTATCAATGCTTTTCCCTTTCTTATGAGATAGAAAATAAATTATTCAACAAGGTTTACAAACCTGTAGATCATCTGGTCCTAAGATTCAAATCTCATCTGACAATGTGTTCTCATTTACTCGATCTACTCATGCGGTGCCTACAGCTGTGCCTCCCTAATGTCAATTCTTGTCTGATCTTGGAAGCTAAGCAGGGTGGAGCCTGGTTAGTACTTGGATGAGAGACCTCCTGGGAATTCTGGGTGCTGTAGGCTTGGGGAAAGGACCCAGTAGTCCGCTCCTGAAACAATCAACCATTGAAAACCCTGTGAGTAGGAGGGAAGCATGGTCAGACATTCAGGTACATTAGGCCATTTATCTATCTCTTAAAAAGACCTGTTTGTCTAGCAGACTGAGGCTCTTAAGGTCTAGTAAAATATGTTCCTATTTTTAATTCAGGTAATACGCTGAATGAGATAAGTGTGTTACCTACTAATTTTCCTAATGGCAATATTTGATTATAAATGTTGGTTGCCACTTTGGTCATCTAGTTAAATTTCTGAGTGTATTTACTGTATACATATCAAGTTGATTAGAGATGATTTGTTGACCTGTTGTACTTTAGGTAAATAGATATCTAGTGTTCCCAAACATGCAATTGAATTGACTTGGCAGCCTGCTAAAAGAATACTTAACATGTGTTCTCCCACCCAAGGGTATCTAGTCTAAAGCCATAGCATCAGCCAAATTAAATTCTCAGTAAAAAGCACAGGGGAAGCTGTTTCCATGTTGGCTAGATTGGTGTTTAATGTAAGAATTACAAGGAAGTGAAGAATGAAAAAAAGATCAGTAAGGAAAAGACATGGGCTTAGTGTATGCAATTGCATTTGGCAGATTTTAATTATAATAGCTTATAATTCCCTATAATAATCCATAGACATTAGTTTTATCCCAATGTTACAAAGGAGAAAGTTGATGCTCAGGGTTAAATGATGTTCAGGGACTATTTGTAAAGAGGTGATATTCAGACAATATTGGTGCTATCCAGTTCCAACATCTTATCTTTACTCCTCAAATGTTGCTTTCTAAAGGGAAGCTGCTGCTGGGTACAGTGGTGCATGCCTGTAATTGAGGCAACTCAGGAGGTGGAGCTAGGAGGACCATGAATTCAAGGAAAGAGTCAGCCTGTGTAATTTAGGAAAACCCTGATGCAAAATAATAATAATAATAATAATAATAATAATAATAATAATAATAAAGAAATTGACTGAATATATACATTCAGCTAAAGTGAGGACAGTAGATCAGGAGGCAATTGCAGTTTAGAAGAATTCATTGCTTATAGTTTCCAAGAGGAGGAGGTAATGGGGAATTAAGCAGTGTCAGCCAGGAGGTAGAAGAGATGATGGGAAAATATGAGCAAGAGGCTCTGTTCTGATTTTTGAAGGAAGGCAAAGCAATGCAGAGTAAAGAAGCTTAAGAGTGGATACTTTTTAAAAACGGGCAGAATATGGGGTCGAGAGCTCCATATTCAGCTATTAGTATCTGGTCTTGGAGGGCAAGGAGAGTGATCCTATGTGTGGGAGCCCCAAGTGTCCCAACAAAAGAGGAAGCTGGAGCACAGACTACCAATTAGGTGGCTTATATTTAAAGGTGCGCTTTTAGAGGCAAGCCCTTTGCTTTCTCTAGGAATTAGTTAGCTCTGCAAGGGACTGTCTTCCCAGAGTCAGTGAGGCTCTAGATATCAAAATATCAGAATAAAAACACATACTTGCCATGCGATGTCAAAAGTTAAAGGAATCAGTGCCGAATTTCAGTGTCACACATGAAATCACTAAGTTCCCAGTATTCATGTACTCAAGGATACAAAGCAGTATTAGAAATCTTCCCTTTTTCTGTATTTTGAGAGCTTAAATATAGGTACATTTGGGAAACAATGTACCCTTCTTTTCCTCTGACTTTACAGTGTATTTAAACATATTACAATATCGTATTACATCAATTTTATTATATTTTGACTGAATCTTTTGTCCAGGTAGGCATGTCAATATTAATTCTGCCATAATTGAAGAGTGTCTAGGCAAAGACTAGAATTCAGAAATTGGGATTGGGTGCCATTCTAAGAAAGTATTATGTTCACTCTAAAAGAGATGTGCTCAATCATACTCCTTGCTAAGAGAGTCATTGATAAAAAATTGAGTGATTAAAAATATATTGTATTAGAAATAAATTGTTAATAAATATTTACAACAGTAGATTTTGTTGGTCTTTTTCCAATGACTTGTATTTTTAGTACGAATATTATTGTCACTAAACAAATATTTTCACAATTCTCATGATCTGAGAGATGGTTGAGCTCCTTGAAATATTTAAGCAATTTTTTTCTCTTTATCAGGAAAAAGTTCTTAGTTATTTTCTTTGTCTTTAATTTAGTGAAACATATGTATTTGTGTAGGTGCATACATACATGTTTGTATGCACCAACAGATAAGGTAATCAGACTAATTTTCTTATCTGTCTTTCTTTATTGTTGCTTTAAATTCAGAAGGAAATATGCTAAACTGACTTGTTGGCCATTTCTGATATGTTGAAAAATGCAGTCCAGGTGGAAACTTGCAGGGAGGAATTTTAGGCTGACACAGTTACAAATGTTTAAACACTAAACACAATGAATTCCACAATGGAAAATCTAACAAATCTTTTATATTAGGGGTAATGTGAGGCACTACTAAAATTACCAAACAGGCAGCAAAAGCCATAACAAAAGCACGGTTTCTGGAAATAGGGAGAAAGCCTGTAGCTGCTCATAGAGAATTATTTTTGTAATTGTGTATTCCCAACTCAAGGGAGAACCTGATGGAAACAGTTTGCTCCCCTATTGTAGTCTATCCATTTAGTTTTCAAATAGCCATCCTAGGTTAACATTATGTTTAAGGCTTGGAGTGGGGCAGTTTTTGTTGTAAAAGAAAAAAAAAAGTAATATAAAGAGCCCCTTTCAGCAATTTAGTTTCCATGTCTTAGAGTTAGATGGCAGATGATGAATGTTTGATTTGTTTTCGCAGATAGCGGCTAAAAAGCAAATCAAAGAATAGCTTCCTAGGATGGAAAAGAGGAAACAGGAACAAGAGTCTTTTTGGTATTTTTGTTCCATATGAGCAAGTATATTTCTGAAACCAATGAAGTAACAAAGATACCATTTCAAGCACCGTGTTTTAAATTGAAAGTAGGAAAGCAAAGACTTGTTTTAAAAATATTGTATTATATAAAAGGTTAGGAAATATCTATTCATGATCTAATGAATCTTATCTACATTTATTTATTCATTGACTGAACAAATATTTATTGGATAATTACTATGTGACATGTCCTGTTCTGAAGTATACATCAGAGAATAAAAATAGAAAACATTCTCCAGTGGCATACATTTAAACATGTCCCTGTCTCCTCTGATAATTACTTAATGATCAGCCCTCGCATTGAACCATATTACAATGTTCATATTTATGTACTTGTTGTGTTCCTTCATTAGGTTGGATTGGTATGTGTGGTGTGTGTGGCTCTCTGTGTGTACTGGGGGGGGAGGGAGAGAGAGAGAGAGAGAGAGAGAGAGGCAGGCATGTGAGCATGTGAGTGTGCCTGCCTAGGGAGATGCAGGAACTTTTATTTAGGAACTATAGAATTTGTACCTACATGTAACTGAAGTATGAAGGTTACATTACGAACACAGAGATAGGGTAAATGGTGAAATAATGTCTGTCCCAGCAAAAACTGGATTTTTATCTCCACATCAGCTCCACCCTCCATTTTCATGATTCTGCTTCTTCTATACTAAAGTGATTCTCAAACATGACTGCCCATTGAAACCTATTATGGAGATTTAAAAATTACATGCTTGGACTTAACAGTCCCCTGTACTGAGAATTTGATTTAATTGGTCTGGGGTGCAGCCTGACATGAAGAGTTATAAAAGCTACTCTTATAAAGCTCATGTTGATCCAAGGTTGAAACCTACTTCTCTGAAACACTAGTTCTAAAAAACATTTGGGTAGCTTCAAAATCACTTAGGAACTGGTCAGAAATGCAGACTCTCAGGCCTTGCCTCAGAACTATAAAATTTGAAACTGAAGACATTGTCAGTACTCTGTCTTGTAACAAGCCTGCTAGGTGATTGTGAAGCATGGGAGCATTTGAAAAACATTGATAAGATTGGACATTTAGTTCTCATTTGAATCAGTTCCCTCATGATACTGGTCCTACCTTTGAGAACTTCTATGAAAATTTCTTTAACAATCATTGCCCTCAACCCAACACTCATCTGATTCCCACCACACATCTGCTTATGCCTGATGGAATGAATTATTCAGACAAAAATGTCGTAAATGACAGATTTAGATAATCCAAACAGTCACTGCTTTTATTCTCTCTTTTCCTTTTATTTTTCTTTTCAGTTGGGGGTTGAGCCCAAGGCCTCACACATGCTATATCACTGAACCATACCACAAACTCTTTTATTTTTTATTTTTTATTTTGATACAGGATCTCATTAGGTCACACAAGCTTCCTCTGGCCTCAAACTCATGATTCTCCTGCCTTAGCCTCCTGAGTCACTGGGATTACAAGCATGTGCCATGTGACCCAGCCACTATTTTATTCTTAATGCTATTGTGATATCTGATGGTTTCCTGTTTGGAAGTGGATGGTTTTTGAATGGAAATCAAATTTAAATTTTTCTGTTTATCTCCCACAAGCCCAGACAATTGCCTTAGAATATCAGTTGGGTTAGTTGCTATTCCCTTACAGGCAGGAATAAATATCCAGGTGTTAGAGCCATAGAAAATGCACCTCAGAGCCAACTTTCATGTTTGGCTTCATGGCAACTTTCAACCTTTGCCAGTCATGCTGACCACCTGTGAAATATTTGATCAACTTACTGATCCAGCTGTAACATCTCAGTGCTATAAATTCCAGCTTTCCTGTGGGATGTCTGAGGGTGCTTGGCAGCATGACAGCCTGATATGAGCCATGTCAGAAGAGGAATTGACTCAGGTTTGGTCAGCACAAATAGCTCATTTGTTTCTATTGTCCTACAAAGCACATGTTTTAAAATTATTATGCCAGTGGAATAACCCCTTGTTTATGTGAAACCAAGTCAGATTGCTGGGGTAATTGACTCTCATTAAATGTTTTAGGTTAATGTACCACAATTATTTTCCATATTGTACTTTCTAGCATCTGCCTGCTTTTGGGGTGCATAGCTGTTGAATTAAAAAAAAACCCTTCTTTTAGAACAGAATAGGTCATGTGACTTCTTGTTTGTCTCAGAGATTGCAGGATTAAATATGGGCCAAGAGAAAATTTCTGAAAGGGTGCTGAGATCAGTTAATGAAAACAGATGTAACTGGAAAAAAAGAGGACTTGCAGAATTTTAGTGAAGTAAATAAATATAGACATCATTAAGCCCAGATATTCTTTAAGATGTCTGATCATCAGCATTATCTAGGAGTTGATCAAGTCTATCTATAGATTTCCCATTGGGTGAAACTAGAAGAGGATCTGGGGTAGTATCTGGTGCTTACAATAGTTTTCTCCCAAACCTCTCTGTAACCTCCAATAGCACTACCATTTTGGGATCCATTGACCTAGACCAGCCCTCGCTGGAGACCAAATGATCTTTTTCCTCAACATAAAATCTTTTCTATTACATTCAAGCAGTCTCTAAAATAGGTAACGGTTTTGAATAAAGTCAAAGTGATCAACATATTCAAAGTACAATATGGAAAATATATTTAGACTGCAAAGACTTGGTTTAAAACTTAACATTTTAAAAGTCAGATTACTTCCTGGTAACATAGGAATAATAAAATTCATAGTACCATTTTAAGGATAAAATAAAACAAAAGATTACTAAAATATTTCAGAAATAGTAAAACACATTTGAGATAGTAGTAGCACTACTAAATGTTTAGTAAGTTTGTAGGATGAAGTTCTCATTACTTATTTTGAGAGATATTAAAAGTTATAGATTTTAGGAATCTCAATTTAAGGCAGTGTGCAAAGCAAATTTGTCCAAAATTTAAAAAGTGGTGAACAAAAAATTTGACTAACAAGGGGTGGTACTTATTTTGTGATTTTAATGAAAATAAATGTGTATATTGAGTTTGTACCATGTTTCAGGCATCTATTGAAATTACCAATTAATGACAAAACAAGTTTTGACGTTTATTCATTACTGAACAATCAAAAATGCCTAAAAATTTTTGTTGGCATTATGCTTTTTAAAGGAGAAATTTCAAATGGCTTAGTATGAGGAACTTTCCCATTTAAACCCGACCTTTTCACAAATGTCCTGTAGGACAGGAAGAGGCTATGCTCAAGTCATGGTATTCTTACTTTTTATTTCTTCTTGGAAGGCATTCCTTATAAGTCTTGAACACTTGCATAAGGATTAGTCATAGTAGGTTCACTGCAAAGAAATGTCAGACCCTTGATTTTAGGTTCTAGGAAAGAAATATCTTTATCTGTGATAAAGGATAAGTTTTGAAGCTCCTTCAGAGCAGCTCCATGAGCTCTGAAAATCAATTGGGGAAGCAAGTCAAGGCCAAGCCAGGCTTATAAAGGGCAAAAGTACCACCTCTCCTTTGAAGTCTATTGCTAGGAAGAGCTGTTCTTCTCATAAACTCCTACTGACATCACTTTTATAGAAAATGTGACATTGCTTTGTAATGCCTGTTGATATTTCTCTTTCACCCTAAGTGAGATTCTTATGTAATCAATCACTGCCTTAAATATTTATTGCCATCCTTAGCAGTTAGTAGGTTCTGAATAAATATATGAGAAAGGAAGGAAATGAAATGAAAGAAAGAAAAGAAAGGACATGGACTTAGAGCCAAATACCCCTGGTAACTCACTGTGGGTTTTGCAACAGCCCAGGTGTTCCAAATATTGAGGGTAAGAAAAGAAGATATGTTTAGAGGTAAACAAATAAAGAAAATATATTTAGAGATTAAAAAGTTGAAGTCAAGTAAAACCTGAGTTTGAGGTCAGCACTGTGAACTCTTGGAGCCTGAAGCCAGAGAGGAACAAGAGAATTGGGAGAGGCTCTCTTGGCCTCCAGGTGTGCTTTTACCCACTAAGATTATTGCATTGATGTACCCAGGAGAGATAACTAAGCCAGGAACAATTTCCAAATCTGGTGCTGGGAATACCTGAGCGAAAACAGTAGGCATTGGTCCTGAAAAATGACAGATGGAAAATGGCAGTAAATACTTCAGGTTTCTTGATTCAGAACAACAGAAAGCCTGTTTAGGAGCCCTGCATCCCTAGAGTTTGTCCCCTCTGGGGTAGAGAGTTGGTTTATATTTTAAAAATTGAGTGGCTGAGATGATCTAGGTTCTTTCCTAGCATAATTATTGCCCTAGCTGACTGTGTTGTGATCAAATTGAAAGTAGAGTTGCCCTGAGAAAATTGCAGTTCTTTCTTGCAGTCCACAACATATTGTCATCTTCAAAAGAACTGCAATCCAAACGTCCTTGCCCATCTGTGTTGATGCCGTGTAGGAGTAAAGATTTATTTATTTATTTATTTATTTACTATTACAATTACTCCTTAGAGCTAGCAAACACTTGCTGATAGCACATAGATATAAAAACAAAGTAATTGCAGTGTAAAGTCATACATAGTCATTGTTAAACAAACATTTATTGAGAACATATTTTATCTTAGGCCACTATCTTGTACCTTTCATGTATGGCAGTGAACAAAATAGACATCAACCCTGTTTTTATGAAATTATGTATTAATCAAGTAGATAGACCACACGTAAATAATTGTAATAAAACAAATTACAGTATCATTATCAAGGGACTTACTAGGCAACTTTTGATAGGATAGGTAGAATATGTCTGGGGGAAAAAAGTAAAAAAATGACTTTTAACCTGAGGCTTGAATAATGAGAACCTGTTAAGTATGCAAAGACCTGGGGAGAGTGTCCCAAGCAGAAAGAATATCAAGTACAAAGTTCCTGAGGCAGGAACAAGTTCTGCCTGCTTAGATGACATACAGTAACCAGTGAAAAAAGTGGAGGAAGGTGCACCAGAATAGGGCCACATCATGCCTTTCCAGATAATAATAGAAATGTGGAATGAATTTTATGTTAATGGGGAGATTTTGTAGGGTTTTAAGCAAGTAATGACATGAAATATTGTATAATAATGAGTTTGACTTTGCCCGAAATGAAAAACGAAAAGAAAATTAAAATTAAACAGCACTAAGAGGGAACAGAGAGGTTTCCCTGCAGAGGGAGTTTGTGTTGCAACTTGAAGAAGTTGTAATGGTTCCATGGGTGAATAAAAAGGGGAAAGAGCTTTCCAAATCTGAATAAATGTGAAAGCAAAACCAAAAATCATGTGGTTGCCAAGATGCCTAATATCAGTGAGAGGCCTATACCAGAAGTGCCTGGAAAAAACATGAGTTTAGGTAATAATAAAACTACTCACAAATATTGAGCCCTTGCACTACACTAGACATTGGGCTTGACCACTTACTTTGATTGATTGTAAACCCACTGTATTTCCTGAGTACATTCATTTTCTCATTCCCTAAATGTTTTAATGTCTCCTCAAGCATCTGACTTTTAACACATCCTCTCCCCCCACTCATAACTGCCTTTTATACTAATGAGAAAATAGAAGCAATCAGAAGTAAAATTCCACTCACTTCCATCATCGGATGTCTTAGCCTCCTTGCTCTTGTCTGTGTGCATTCTACTCTAATGCTAACTTTTCCACTTCTGCCCAGATCACATCATCTTTTATTTTTCAAGGACTTGTTCCAGCAATTATCTATTGTCTCAATTCAGTATCGATAATTGCTTCCATATTCCAATTATGTCCTTCATTACAAAACCATAAAATAATCTCTTTACTGAAACAAAACAAAACTCCTTTGACCACTTATCTCCTTTTGGGTTACAATTCATTCCTTTGCAGTAAATCTTAAGGATACTCTCTCTAATCTCTAAAGCTCTATTTGTTCCTGAAGCCATGCCAGTCAAGCTTTCATTGTCACTACTTTGAAACAATCCAGGATCACTAATCATCTCTCTGTGGCAACAAAAATCCCAAAATCAATTCTTTTCTTCAACCTTTCAATAACATTCAACAGTTGGTAATGTTTTCTATGGCACTTTTAGTTCAATTGACTTTTAAGACTACATATTCACCTAATTTTCCTTCAGTTTCGTGGGTTATTACTCTTAATTCTCTGAAGTTGGAGCTCCATCATTTCCCAAACTATTGGGATGCTGTAATACTCAATCCTTGGATCTCATTTATTCTCAGTCTACTATTATCTGTTGTTGTTAGGTGTCATAGAGTCATTTCCAACTAATAGCAACCCTATGTACAACAGAATGATACACTCCTCAACACTGTGCCATGCTAGGCACTATTGTCAGTGCTTCTCTGCTACTCATACGGTTTTCAATGGCTGATTGTTTTGGGAATGGGTTGCCAGATCCTTCTCCCATTTTTGCAGTGCTGGGGATTAAATCTAGGGCATCAGAATATACAAAGCAAGCACTCTACTAACTGAGCTAAACCCCAATCCCAAAATTACCTAGTTAGTATTATTTATAACCTATCACACACACACACACACACACACACACACACACACACACACACACACATATTTCAATAGATTACAAATTTACACATCAAGCTCTCCATCCTATCCTGAAATTGAGCTGCCTTCTCAATATGTTAAGAATCTTATACACTTGTCACCATTTTTTAAAGTTATAAAACAAGTATCATAAGCATGTATTTTCACTTGTAACCTGACTCCAATCTTACCCCATCCCCAGGATTCCATGTATAAAAAAATTACCACGTCCTTGACACATTACTTTCCTTATTGTACCAGGATGTTCTTTGTTTTAATCATGTCCTTTCTTTCACAGGTGCATGGTAGAGTTTTCCAGAATCTATATGGAAAATATATCAACATTACTTTTATGGATAATATAATTTGTGCTTATAGGTTAATTTTTTCTCTATCTATCTATCATGTATCTATCTATCTATCTATCTATCTATCTATCTATCTATCTATCTATCTACTTTGCAGTATTGGGAGAGGGCTGAATCTATGAACTTATACATACTTTATGCCCAATTTGCAACTTAAAGTTTTTAAATGTGCCAAAAATCCAAATCTGAAATGCTCCAAAATCCAACACATTTTGAATGACTTTTGAACCTTATGTGAAGGGTTGCAGTTAGAACATACACTCAGTAAAAATTATTTTATGAAATTACTTTTAGAATATGTATGTAAATATGAAAAATGACTTGGATATCTTATTTTATACATGCAAAAATTACAGAACCTGAAAAAATCTGAAATGTGAAACACTTCTACTCCTAAGGATTTTGGATAAGTTATACTCAACCTGTATTTTAAAATTATATGTAAGGATTGCATAACTCTGAATATTCAAAAATGACCATACTATATACTAAAAATGAGTGAATTTTATGGAATGTATATCAATTATTTAGCAAATGTCTTAAGGTTATTTTACAATTTTTATTTCTAATATAGTAGGTAGATGCAATCCACATAAACAAAAACTCTTTGGAATTCTCAATAATTTTCAAGAGTTTAATTTTTAGCAACTTGAGAACTCCTATCCTCATATAAACATAAATCTCCTAATTGGTCTAGATGTTCTTATTCTAACTCCCTGATAGCCTAACTATACCCATTATTAAGTGGAAATATTTTTAAAATGTAAGTTGGATTTATAATTTTCCTGTTTAAAAATATATCAATGACTTACCATTATGGTTTAAATTGGAAATGTCCTCCACAGGTCATGTGTTAGAACACTAGGTTCCCAGGTGAAAATGGTGTCTTGGGGAACCAGAACTTTAAGAAGTGGGACCTAGCTGGTAGAAGTGGGTCACTGGGGTGAGGCTTTGGAGGTTTTACCTGGGCCATTGCGTTTGGTTTCTCTCTCCACTTATGGATGCTATGCTATAAAGAAGTCCTCTGCCATAGCCCTGATCCCAGCTGCTCCACATGGCTTCCCATCACTGTGGACTGCCATTCTTACTATGAAAATTGGTCTGTCAGGTATTTTGCCACAGCAATGTACAAGCTGACTAATACTTTCCATTAGTTACAAATCTTACAGCACTCTTCATGACCTACATGTCCTATACAACCTGTTTCCTATTGCTTTCTCACTCCTATCTCTAGTTTTAACTATATTCTCCCATACTGGCTATGTTACTGTGTCACAAATAAGTCAAGCATTATCTCATGTTGTTTTTGTTGTTATTATGTGCCATCAAGTCAGGTTTGACTCACAACAACCCTCGTAGGGTTTTTTGTTGTTGTTGTGGTGGTGGTGGTGGTGGTACTAGGGGTTGAACCCAGAGCCCGGCACTTGCATGGTTTGCAAGTACTGGACCACTGAGCTGCACCCCTGCCCATTTTTTGTTTACTTTTTTGAGACAGGGTCTCTCCAAATTACACAGACTTCCTCTGGTCTCGAACTTGTGATCCTCCTTCCTCTGCCTTCTGAGCCGCTAGGATTACAGGCATGTGCACCATGCTCAGCCCTCATAGGGTTTCCAATGACTGATTGTTTTGGATTTGTTTTCGGGAGTGGGCAGCCATATCCTTCTTAAATTTTTTTGGGCTGGAGATTGAACCCTCGTCCTCAGAGAGTGTGGAGCAGTGCTCTACCAGCTGACCTAAACTCCCAGTCTGATCTCACATTAAGACCTCAGAATTTCCTCTTTTCACTGTCTAGATCCTCCCAAGATCTTTTCCTGGGTCACTCCCTTACTTTGTTTGGGGAAAGGTTGAAATACTCCTTCCTCATATAGGCCTTTCCTGATCATCCTATCCAAAATTGTATATTCCGTCTCTGTAGGATCCTCCATCTCTTTCTGTTCCCTTTCTCTGTCCTTCTTAATTATTTTGTTCATGGAAAGAGTGGGTCAAAATTAGTAAATAAATTATCTTATTTCCCCAAGTACTCTCCAACAAATGACTGATGGAAGTTGGTATCAGAATACTAGCTCCTGTTGATTGCCATGGCACATGCCTATAATCCTAGTGAAGCTGGAAGTGGAGGCAGGAGCATAGTAAGTTCAACGCTGGAGGCAGCCTGTGAAATTTAGCAAGATCCCATCTCAAAATAAAAAATTAAAAAGGGGCTAGAAATTTGGCTCGGTGGTAGAGCACTTGCCTAGCATGTGTGAGGTCCTGGTTTCAACGTTCCAGTGCTGAAGGCAGGGAAAAAAAAATAAAGGAAAGAAGGATAGAAGGAACAAAGGAATGAAGGAACCAACTAAGACCAGTTCCTATGAACTCACTGTTGGATCACTCTTTTATTTATTTTTTATTTATTTATTTGTTTATTTTTACCGTACTGGGGGTTGAACCCAGGGCTATCAATTGCATGCTCTGCAAGTGCTGGATCACTGAGCTGCACCTCAGTCCATATTTTTACTTTTTGAGACAGGGTCTTGCTAAGTTATGCAGACTGCCTCTCGTCTCAAACTTGCCATCCTCCTGCCTCCACATCCCGAGCCACTGGCATGCATCACCGTGCCAGGCAGATCACTCTTGTTTTTGTTTTGGTTTTTGGTTTTTTTGTTGTTGTTGTTTTGAGTGTGTGTGTGTTTGTGTGTGGTTCTTGATGGTTGAACCCAGGGGTTTTACATATACTTTGCAAGTGCTCTACCACTCGGCTGCATCCTCTGCACATCTCCTCTCCCCCTCCCCCTCCCCCTCCCCCTCCCCCTAACCCCTCCTTCTCCTTCTCCTTCTCCTTCTTCTTCTTCTTCAACTTGAGATAGGATCTCACTAAACTATGAAGGCTACTTTCTGGCCTGGGACTTGCTATCCTCCCGTTTCCACCTTCTGAGTGGCTGAAATTATAGGCATGAGCCATGGCACATGGCTGGATTACATCTGAGACATGAGACCATATTGATACCTAAAGTTGCCTGGGAGATTAAGCTCTGGGTGCCTACAGTGGTGACTTACTTGACAACACACATTTTATTGGCTCATTTCTCATTGTGGTCTCATTTCACCATTTGCATAAGAGCCCCCCCATATTGCCTCATAAATGTACTACTTTCTGTCAAATCTTTGTCTCTATTACTACCAGAATTTATACAGTGCTATATTTCTGTGTATTTATGTCTCTATTTTCTCTTTCACCCATAAAAAATGTTGAGAAGATAAGAATCTCAATGTGCTCATTGTGCTCACAGTGCCTAGAACAATGCCTTACATAATTGGCACCTAACAAATATTTGTCAAATGTAAGAAAGTGATTATCAGATAGCTTCCTTATGATAATCCTGTGAAACAGGTGCTACTGTTTTGTTTCTGTATCACAGATGATGAAACCAAGATTTCAAGAGGTTAACTAAATTTCCCCATAATCCAGAGTATGTGGGAAAGCAAGCTTCTTCACTACTTACCATAATAGTCTATATTTGTTGCAAAATTCAGAACTCAGAGCAGAGATCTCAGATGAATGATCAGAACACAAGTAGCCTCCAGGGAACTTACAGAGAGTCAGCCTTTTTAGGTTCTTCCTGGTTAAGCTAGGAGTTAAGTAAGGTAATGCTTCAAAACTTAGACAAGCATAGAGACAAAATCAGATTCTTCTGAAGGTCTGAAATCCTCCCTTCTAAACTTTGTTGTTATATTTGACTTAACTAATTCTCATTCACATGGATGCTTACTGTGGTCACTTGTCTCAGCAGTAAACTTTATACACCATTTGATTGCCTGCTTTATCTAGCAAAGGATCAAATTCACTCCTGTTGTTTCAAGCTACCTCCCTGCTCTGAACATTAAGGTTTAAACTTCAGAGTAAATCCATGTCTCCTAGATCCTGGCATTTTTTTCTTCAAAGTCCATGATAACAGCAAAGAGGCTTGCACAGAACAATAAATAGCACTATTCTTGAAAGGTGTCCAATTAATGGAATTAACCAAATATAGCAAAATTTGATCTGTTTGCTATTCCGTAATCAAGCACATACCTAAAGTATACTAAAACATCAGAACAGAAGAAAAAAAAATTAAGAGAGCCTAATATATTTGCTTCTTATTTCTTCTTTAGTTTCTTCAATTCCTGTTTTCCTCACTTTCCATTATTT
>VMDO01021051.1:0-11051 GCA_007922755.1 Pedetes capensis
TCAATGAATTACCCAATCACATTTCAGACAAGTTCCTCTAAGAGCATTAGACCCAGCCTTTCTTCTTCTCTATAAAACCTCCTGTATAACATTCAATAAACGGACTTGATCAGCAACTGCAGACTTGTCCCCTTGTCTCCTTTCGTCCACTCACCCCTCCCCCACAGGGACCGTTCGATTGAGCCGCGGGCCGGCTCACAAAACAAAACAAAAAAGAGTATAATGAACCATATTAAAGTCTGAAAAATTCAATGAAGTGGAAAAATTGAGAAATATTCTAAATTCTAATTCTAGATTCTAAAAGTAGCCCAAGAAGAAACAGAAAACATGATTAGATTAATAAAATTTGAGAAATTCGAGTGACTTTTACAGATTAAGATTTTTACAGACCAAAATTTTAAGGATTGTTCATTATACAAGTTATTTCGTAAAACTTCTTACTACTAAATTGTTCTTGTATATTAATTTCTTTTCATATTTGAGTCACTTTATTATAGTGCACTACCTCATATTTGGAAAAAGACATCAACTCTACATTTCTCATAGTTCTATTTTTAATGAACATAACACATTCAGATAATAAAAATTTCAAAACATAACCAGTTATTGATTGAAAAAAAATCTTTCTCTTCTACCTCACAACTTCAATGTCCCTGTTCTTCTCTACCAGTTCACTACTAATTCGCTGCGAACATTTAAAGAACTAACTACACATACACGTTTCTTTGTGTCTGTCATGCTCTTCCTTCCTATTTAACCCCTGTCTCCTTCAAACCTCTACTTCTTTTTATATGAAAACACCATATATACTATGTTGAGAATTGCTTAAATTTCACTTGATATAATTTAGACATCATTCTATTTCAGTCTTCTACAAAAACTGCATGTTATTCTTGAGTCCTTCCACTGCAGGCACAGAAGTACTTTATCCATAAAGGCTAAGTAATAACTACTTTAATACCAAGGGTCTAAGTAGAGAGGTACACCCCTAGTGGCAGTATGTCAACAAGTTATTCACACCTCCCTAGATTTTTAAAGTAATATTATTTAATGAGAAAATAGTAGCTATATGCATATATATACATATATCTAGTAAAGAATATGGCATATTCTATTTTAAAGAATGTGAATAGATTCTTTACAATTAACATTATGCACGATAAGCCTGAAATTATTGTAATCATACATTTTTTAGTGTTATGTGGTTTTTTATTATAACAGGTTTTCTCACAAATAAGAATTACATTATAATGTTTAAACAGAATTGCTACATATTGATGTGTATTTAAGTGAACACTCAAGTCTACTATTAGTTAACATTGAGGTTTCTTTTCTTTTTTAGTTTTCATAAAGTGAATGTTTCAAAGCTTGTCAAAAGCAAACCTTGTTATATTGAATTTCCTAATTTCCAGGTTGTTCAATTATTTAAGTAGCTGCAATCAGCATTATGACCTTAAAAGATACATGTCATAAACAAAATTGAAGAAAATATTATCATGTGGAGGTGTCCTTGAAAGACCTCAGGTCTTCAGAATGACTCATTTTGGCTTTGCCGATACTATTTCAATAATCAGTGTTTGGACATTTTTTATGGCTTATCATGAGTGAAAAGTACAAATAGTTACTTAATTTCAGCAAATAAATAGAGAAAAAAGATTTTGTAGGAATTTTTTTTTTCTTTTTAAACCTGCTATGGGAAAGGCTAAATGATTTGTCTCTTCTAAACAATGCCAATTACTGCTTTGCAAACAGAAATGGGAAAATACTCAGGAAACAATTGGGACTGAATTAATTGTTGGGCAATTGCCATCCCTACTTTATAATCTATAATCTTTACAATGCTCACTCCTCAAATACTTTCTGATCATCCATCCCTGTGAGAGCACAGTGGGTTGCTAAATTTCAACACTTTGATTTCTATGACTTTGTTAGGAGTTAGTCTTCCATGAATTTTCACAAAATGCATGAGAATATATTAACACAAAGCCTCTCTAGAATCGATGACATAATTAAATAAACATCAGACATGAACCTCAGTGGACCAGCAGTGGGCTAGAAAGAGATTAGTTCTGGTGTGAGAAATCAGAAGTCAGATTTTATGAAGGCTTCACTAAAAAATGTGTAGAAACCAACTAGTACAGACTCTCCCGACTTCTCCTTTTAGAATACTTGCCGTATTTGCCTACCTTTGTAACCAGCTTTAAAACTCAGTAAATGATGTAAGATTGCTCTTGCTGAAGAATTCTAAAATATGTCTAGATATTATGAAAGTGTCAAGTTACCTAGTTATCCAAAGGAGTTCCCTGAATAACTCTTCTCTGATTCATTGGCTTCCTATTTTGAAATTGCCCATGGAGTCATCCCAGTTTAAACTCTAAGGTCCCACCACTTGGTTAAAATGGCAGTCTGGCTGGGTGTGGTGACACATGTCTGGGGAAGTGCCTGGGGAAGCAGAGGCAGAAGGATCACAAGTTGGAGGCCAGAGGTAGCCTGCAAAACTTAACAAGAGCTTGACATACATACATACATACATACATACATACATACATACATACATACATGTTTAAAAAGGGCTAGGGGTGCAGCCGAGTAGTAGAGCACTTGCAAATATGTGCAAGGCCATAGGTTCAATGCCCAAGGGGGAAAAAAAAGAGAGAGAGTCTGTTCATTCACTGTGATTACATACCTTTTTCCTAGCCCCAGTGTTTGTAGTCCTGAGGGATGTGCATATCTCCTTTCCTCTTTTATAAATATCTAGGTCAGCCAACCAGAGAGTATATTTATGCTAAGGAAATCCCCATCCTTGGACATATTTTCTATTATAATTTTTTTGTAATCTACTCCTGTACTCACTATAAGAAAAAAACTGCTTTTAAATTTATCTTATTAAGAAATATTTATCCCTAGAAATAAAATATAAGCCTAATATTCAAATTTTTTCTTCTTAGCTTTTTATAATACCATATATTTTTCTGTACTTCAACTCAAGAAAATTACTTTTCCAATATATAGTGAAGACCAAGAGGCCTCTTTAACCATTCACTGATTAAAAATTTATGTCTCATGTTCAAATCTATAGTCTCCTCTTGTGAAATTTACAATGATCAAGATTTATGTCAAGTCAATTTGAGATAATATAAGAGGAATGTGGAGTAGGAACCTTAGGAAATTTGGGACAGCTCTCATAATTTAAAAAGTAAATCAAGTTACATTCACCCTTTTGTCTTAGACATACTTTAAATCAAGATAAAGAAGAAGCCAGGCATCATGGCTGCTGCTGTTAGGTGCCTTCCAGTGGAGTCTGGCTCATAGCTACCTTATGTACAGCAGAACAAAACACTCTCTGACACTGTGCCATGCCCAGCGCTATGTCAGTGCTTCTCTGCTATTCATAGGGTTTTCGATGGCTGATCATTTCAGGATTATTCTTGAAAGTGGTCTACCAAGTCCTTCTCTCGTTTTTGTGGTATTGCCTACAGAACTCAGGGCCTCAGCACAGGAGAGCATTCCATCAACTGAGCTGAACCCCAGCCCAGACACCATGGCATATGTCTGTGTATGTAATCCTAGCGACTGCAGGTAGGAAGACAGAAGCAGGAGAATCATGAGTTTGAGGCCAGAGGCAGTATGCACAACTTAGTGAGACTCTGTCTCAAAATAAAAAACAAAGGAGAGGACAGTGGGTGCACCTCAGTGTTAGAGGACTTGCCAGCATGTGTGAGGCTCTGAGTTCTCAGTTCAACTTCCAGTACTGAAACAAACAAACAAACAAAAAAATTAAATAAAGAAGAAGAAAGAGGAGGAGGAGGTGGAAGAGGTGTTTGGCGCCATGTACTAGAATGCACCTTTTAAAAATGAAAGGCAGGTGTATGTAATGGCATGTACTTGTAATCCCAGCAACTTGGAAATTGGAAGGCAGAAGCAACCTACATAACTTAGTGAGACCCTGTCTCAAGATAAAAAGTAAAAATTGACCTGGTGCCATGGCGCACACCTGTAATCCCAGTGACTCGGGAGGCAGAGGCAAGTTCCAGAGAATTGCAAGTTCCAGACCAGAGGCAGTCTGCATAATTTATCGGGACCTTGTCTCAAAAAGTGAACGAATGGGATAGGGGTGCAGCTCAGTGGTACAGCACTTACAAAGCATGCAAGCATGAAGCCCTGGGTTCAATCCCCAGAACTGCCAAAAATAAAATAAAATAAAATAAATAAGTAAAAATAAAAATGGAGTGCTGGCAGTGCAGCTCAGTAGTGGAGTGCCTGCAAAGTATATACAAAGCCCTAGGTTCAGCCCCCAATTACTTCACATAGTTACCAGTTTGGGGATGAGAACACATTACACCCACTCTAACATTTTTGGAGCATTCAACATGTTAAGTATAGTCACCATGTCATACAATAGATCTCTTGAACATTTTCTCCTAATTGAAATTTTGTATCCTTTGTCCAAAAAAATCTCTCTAATAATCCTCCACCCCTGCCTCAATCATTACAGCCCTTGGTACCAAGCATTCTTTATTTCTATGAAGTCAAGGTTTTTGTTGTTCTTGTTTTTTGACAGGATGTCAGTGTATAGACTCAGCCACGTGGAAATTCAGTATGCTGGCAGGCCTGGCCTTGAATTCTCAAAATTCTCCTGCCTGGACCTCCAGAGTGCTGGAATTACAAATGTGCAATACCATGCTTGTTAACTTTTTTTTTTTTTAGACTTCACATGAACGTGAGATCTTGCAGGATTTGTTTTACTGTGCCTGGATTATTTCACTTCATATAAGGTCCTTCAGGTTTATACTTTTATTCTTAACAGATGAATGCTATTCCTTTGTAAATTTATGTCATATTTTCTTTTCCTATTCATTCATTGATGGACACTTAGACTGATCCTGTGTCTTGCATATTCCTACTCGGGCTGCATTGAAAATGGGATTTCAGATATCCTTTGATTTTTTAAAAATACCTTTTGGATATATGTCAAAAGACTAAAAATAACAAATACGGGCAAGGATGTAGAGAAAAGAGAACCCTCCCACACTACTGGTAGGAATGTAAATTGATACACTCATTATGGAAAATAGTAGGATGGTCCCTCAAAAATTAAAAAAAGAATAACCATATAATTCAGCAATCTCATTACCATCTGTTTGGTAATCTAAAAACTCCTTGAGATATTAAACTGCTTCTTCTAAGTTACCTTAGGGAGTCCCTTCTCACTTTAAGATCTGTGAAAGACTAGAAGTCTCAGAAAGTGTAAGTCTCCCGTGATTTCTAAAATCAGTCTTTGATTTCTAAAATCAGCATAGCAGCACACACCTATAATCCTAGTGACTGGGAGGCAGACACCAGAGGTAGCCTGCATAATTTAGCAAGACTGTATCTCAAGATAAATAAAAGGTGTGTGTGGGGGGAGGTGCAGCTTAGTGGTAAAGCACTTGCAAAGTATAAGCAAGGCCTTGAGCTCAACTTCTCAGCAATGGAAAAAATAAAAAAATAAAATAAAGTAAAATAAAATAAATCTCTCTTTGCATGAGCTTCTAACTGCAATTTTAGTCCCTTACCTGAGTATGCCAGCAAAGTCTTGCTTCCTGTTTGAAGTATGGTGAACCATTCATTTTGAGATTTGTCTTTGAGACCGTTATCTTTTGGTTTAAACCAGCTGATGTGGCTATAATCAGAGCTCAGTATCCCCAGATATCATTTTGGTCCCTAATTCCTACTGGGCTGGAGTTTAGCTCAGTTGGTAGAGTGCAATTCTGCACCTTCTGAGGACCCAGGTTCAATCCCCAGCACTGAAAACAAAACAAAACAAAACAGGAGAAAGAGGTGGCAATCCACCCTTGAAGTAATCAGCCATTGAAAACCCTGTGAGGGTCACTGACTCCGACCCAACTCGATGGCACCTAACAACAAACAACATTTCTTACCACATGCCCTTATATTTATTATTGTTGTTATTAGGTGCCCTTGAGTAGATGTCCAACTCATAGTGACCCTATGTACAACAGGCAAAACACTATTGTCGGTGCTTCTCTGATACTCATAGGGTTTACAATGGTGGATTGATTTTTGGGGAGTCCATTGTCAGGTCTTTCTCCCAAGCGTATAGCACCTGGTGTTCAAAGGCAGTCTCTCATCTAAGTACTAACCAGGTCCAGACCCTGCTTAGCTTCTGAGATCTGAAGGGATTGGGTGCCACAGTTGTACTGTTGCAGGCATGTCCCCTGTAGTCAGGCATATAAAAAGTTCTCAGGACATACACAGGTACTTGTTTGGGATTTAATCTATCATTGGGAACTGAGGAAGTAAAATGATTTTATACACTGATGAATATTTTGTGTGTTGACATCTTATGCCTTAAAATATTTAAAACCTTGAATTATGCTAATATAGATAACTTTATTGAAATCAGATATTGTTAGCCAAACATTGCCACAAAACATATTTTCTTCTTAGTACATATATGGGGACCTATAATATAGAAAAACAAAAATCAACTTAAATGATTTTTTAATTTAAAATACTGTTAAAGGCATATTAAAATAACTGTGGATATTTATTCATTGTAGAAGTCAAATTAGTTTTCCTTTGCAAATGAAACAATGCATTTTTCTTAGTTTTTTTTCTTATATCTGTAGATTGTTTCTGGTTTATATTTTGGGGAGATAGGAATACAAAGAAATATTCAATTCCAAGTATATAACAAAAATATGGAAACCTTTATGTCTCCTTGGGTCTTTTTTCTTTTCTTCTATCCAGTCTTCCTTTATTCCTTTCTTAAGCTTTATTATTTAGTCATAAAATCTGAATACTGCAAACATCTTTCTTACTATCTTTGCCAAGAGGTTGGGTATGTTAACCTACCTGCAATCCTAAAATGTGGTTTCCATAAGTGCTTTTGCAGCTTTTTATGAATATTAAGTTCAAAGAGAGGACACGCTTACATCCTTGAACTAGTAATACACATTTAACATTTTGTTAATATTAAAATATTCAGGCAAAAATGTTACATCAAAGTAAAAGCAATCATACTACAATATGGAATAACATGAAGAGTGAATGTAGAGGAAATCTTGAAAATGTGGCAAGTCAGTTACATATTAGAAATTAGACAAAATAAGAATTTTTGGACATCAAAAGGAATTCCAAAATATCTGGTGTGTAAGCACATCAAAAGTAGAAGATAAATGAGTGCTTTTATGTTTTCTTGGATCTAAAAGGAAATGTAATCTTGTCTGAAGGGGAATTATTCCACTTTCAAATTATTAGCATTCAAGAACTATTAACTGTCGTGTTGTTAGGTGCCATTGAGTGGTATTCAACTCATAGGGACCTTCATGGGATTATCAATGGTTGGTTGTTTCTAGATTGTTTAAAGAGTATATTGCTATGTCCTTCTCCTGTATATTAACGAGTATTGATATATTAAGTCGTGTTTGATATGTAACTCTTCCAGACACATGATAAAAATTGTGCCATTTAGCAATTTTGGAGAATGAAATCATGCCAATTGGAGGCAAATGGATAGAGCTGGAGATCATAATGTTTAGCAAACAAACCATAAAGCAGAGACATAAAGGCAGAGAGTGCATGTTCTCTCTCATATGTGAAATGTGGAAATTGAAAGAAAAAAAAGACAGAGACTTGAAAGTAAAAAGGGATTGTAATGGAGATTTTTTTCTTTGCAGTACTGGGGGTTGAACCCAGGGCCTCCCACTTGCATGCTTTGCAAGTGATGTACCATCGAGCTGTACTCCTAGCCCTTTTTTTTTTTTTTTTTACTTTTTGAGACAGTTTTACTAAATTACACAGACTGCCTCTTGTCTCAAATTTCCAATCCTCCTGCCTCTGGAGTCACTGGGATTATAGGCACAATGGATATTAAGATGAGGAGAGAAGGAGAGGATAGAAGAAAAGTGGATGAACATGATACATGATGCCTGCATGTATGGGAATGTCACAGAGAATCCTGTTAATTTTTACAAGAAATATGTACTAGTAATTATAATAAAATCCATTTCTATTACTAATTTTCATATTACAAACTTTTAACAAAATGCATTTGAAAGAAAATACAGAACTGAACTTAATTTTAAAAGCTTTGAAATAATAGCAAGCACACAATTTAAGAGGATTAAATATGTACAAGTTTCATTTTAGAGTGAATTAGTGGCTACAGTTTGAATCTTGGCTGTCCTTCAAAGATCCATGTATTAATGGCTTGGTCCTTAAGGTAGTGTTATTGGGAGGTGGTGGAAATTTAAAGAGGTGGACCTTAGTGAGGGATTTTTAAGTTATTGATGGTATGTCCTTGAAGGGGATGGTGGGAACTTAGCCTGTTTCTTTTGGTGTATTTTGCTTCCTGGCCATGAAATGAGTCATTTTATCCCACCACACTCCTTGCCCTTGTCATTGGGCTCCCCCAGCCAGAGGCTTAAAGGCAACAGATCTGCCTGATCATGGACTGGAGCCTCCACAACTACAAGCTGAAAGAAACTTTTTTCTTTACAAATTAAATATCTCAGATATTTTCTACTGTGACAGAAAGCTGACTAACACATGGGCCTGCTCAAGAACCCACAGCTAGGGTTATATAAGTCTCTCCTATGGAGCATTCTTCCTCTCTGCTGGGAGAGCCTCAGTGGGTTCATGAAGAGCCACCAGTGCTCAGATAGTGGCTTCTAAGTGCTATTTCTCATTGAAAAGAACCAGGGTCCTTAAAATTTCCAACTGTTGATCTGAGGAAAGGAAAAAGGAAAGTGGCATGCAATACTTTGTTATTCTAGAAACTAAGGAATCATTCAAAGACTGATGTGACTGTGATACAAAACAATCTACTGAAAAAAACAAAATTATGCAGAAATAAATGCTGACATATGCCATGTTTGCAGACTAAAGAATCAAACTAATCTTTGAACTATGTAATTCCTCTCAGTATGTTTACTTATATTTCAACATAATTTAAACAAATGATTTGTAGTTTGCATGAAATAAAACAGATACTTTGAAACATAGAGCTATGCTGTCTTGACCTGACAGAGACAATAAATAAATAAATAAATAAATAAATAAAATTTCCCAAACCCATCATTTTGCATAGCTTAGAGCTAGAAACTGCCTGCAGCTGTAGTCCTGCGGCATCTGATCCTGTCAGAGCTCAGAAGCTAAGCAGTGTCAGGCCAGGTTAGTACTTGGATGGGAGACCGCCTGGGAACACCAGGTGCTGTAGGCTTGGAAGAAGGACTCAGCAACCCCCTCCCAAAAAATCAATCGGGCATTGAAAACCCTATGAATAGCAGAGAAGTAGTAACAATAATATTTCACCTATTGTACATAATGTTCGTATGAGTCAGATGCCCACTGAATGGCACCTAACAATAGCAACTACTACTATAAGAATTAAACTAAGAAAGAACATTTTCAATGTAAAAAAGGGCACAAATTTATAATATATACAGATAGTGCCAAAAATTGTATACACACCTTGGGATAAAATCTTTCCATTTAGGTGTTTTAAGAATGTGTCCCATGCTAGGCAGTACTAGCACTCATTTTATTAATGCCATTTTTTGAGTGAGTGTCATGACACACATTGCTAATATAATTCAATTCAACTTTGAATAGTAACAGATTATGTCTTTTAAAATGTGTATGTTTTTTGGCACCCTTGATATAAAGCACATTCAACATGTATAACACATAATTGATTTCTATCCTTTATCAAGGGCAACAATAGCAAATAAAAGGCAACCCAACAGAAAAGGGAAAAGGATATTAACAGACAACTAATAGCCAATAATAGAAAATGTTCAATAGTGAAATAGTAAAAGCATAACATAAGATGAAATTGTTGTTGTTTTTGTTGTTGTTAGGTGCTGTCAAGTTTGTGTCTGACTCATAGCAACCCTATGTACAACAGAGGAAACAGTATTCTTAGTGCTTCTCTGCTATTCATAGGGTTTCCAATGGCTGATTGTTTTTTGAGAGTAGGTTACCAGGTCCTTCTCCCAAGCCTGCAGCACCTGGTGTTCCTAGGTGGTCTCTCATTCAGGTACTAAACAAGCCCAACTCTGCTTAGCTTCTAAGAACTGACAGGATCAGATGCCACAGTGGTATGGGTGCAGGCTATAGCCAATGATAAAAGATGCTTAATCCAACTAATCCAGTTATTGACAATCAAATCAGTAACACTTTTAAAAAGTTATTTTAGGTTGACAAATATATATGTTTATCATATAAAACATGGTGTTTGGAATACATATACATTATAGAATCTAAATCAATCTAATTAACTTATGTATTACTTCAAATACCTATCTTTTTATATTAAGAATACTTAATATCTACTCTCCCAGCAACTTTCAAAGTACCATACATTGTTATTAGCAATAGTCACTATGATGCATAATACATGTCTTGAATGTATTTCTCTTATCTAACTAAGATGTTGCATCCTTTGTTCACCTCCCCTGTCTTCCATTTCCACACCACCGCGGGCCCTGGTAATAACTACTATATTCTGCTTCTATGTGATCAATTTTTTAAAAGATCCCACATATAAGTGGGGCTGGGATTTAGCTCAGTTGGTAGAGCGCTGCGCTGCAGTCTCTGAGGTCCCGAGTTCAATTCCCAGCACCACAAAAATGGGAGAAGGACCTGGCAATCCACTCCCAAAGCAATCCCGAACAGTCAGCCATTGAAAACCCTATGAGCGTCGCTATGAGTCGGATACCGACTTGACGGCACCTAACAACAACAACAACAACAACACATATAAGTGAGATAATGATTTTTGAAACTTGTCTTTCTGTTTCTAGTCTATTTTGTTTAACACAATGTACTCCAAGTTTGTCTTTATTGTCACAAATGACAAGATTTCCTTCTACTTTAAGGCTGAATAGTATTCCATGGTATACGTTCATTGTGTAATTCACTGATGAATATTTATGTTGATTCCATACCTTGACCATTGTGAATAATGCTGCAATGAATACAGGACAACAGATATCTGCTGGACATACTGATTTCATTACATATATGCATACATACATACCCAG
>VMDO01021051.1:11151-36288 GCA_007922755.1 Pedetes capensis
CCTTTGCTACTGATTATTTCTTTGCTTGATGTAATCTCTTTTGCCTGTTTTCATGTTTGTTGTCTTTGCTTTTAAGGTTATGTCCAAAAAAAAAAAAAACCAAAAAACAAAAAACATCATCTAGACCAATGGCTTGGTTCTTTTTTTCTCTTCCAGTAGTTTTACATCTTCAGGTCTCCTATTTAAGTCTTTAATTGACTCAGATTTTATTTTTGTATATGGTTAGAGATAAGGGCCTAATTTTATTCTTATGGTCATGGATATATACTGTCTCAACACAATTTTTGGTAGGGTGTCCTTTCCCTATGGTGTGCTCTTGGTAATTTTGTCAAAAATCAGTTGGCTGTTTGTGTGAATTTCTTTGGGGGCATATTCAGGTCTTCCTTCCTCTTGTCTTCTTTTCGTTATTACTCCAGTGGTCTATGTGTCTATAATTATTATTCTAGTGCCATACTGTTTTAATTGTTTTAGCTTTATATTTTTAAATTTGGTAGCTTTGTTCTTTTTGCTCAAGATTGCTTTGCCAATTTGAGGTCTTTTGTTAATCCATGGGAAATTTGGGATTTTTTTTATATCTGTGAAAAATAATTCAATGATTTTCTTATAAAATATATTTAATATTTATTTTGCTATTGATGACTATTACATATTTATAAAATGTCACAATTTTAGTAAATTATTCATTTTAATAAATTATAAAAATATCAGTGAGACATAATAACAATAAGTGAACAAGAGACAGTAAGAAGCTATACTCAATTTAGACTTTTAAAATATGGTAACTAAAAATCCATGGCTAATCCAAAACACTTGAGGATAAAATGGAATTTTATTCATAATTATGCTGAGACAGTAGGTATAAACCATATGTACTGCAGCCAAACTGGGATGATTGTTACTATACTGTTAATAGCACTGTTGTTGTTGTTAAGTGGTGTTGAGTTGGGTCCCACTAAGCAATAATCTGTACAACAGAATGAAACACTACTCAACATCATGCCATGCATGAGATCTTTTTATGTTTATGCTGACTGTTGCCACCACTAAGTCAATCCATGTACTTGAGGGTCTTCTCTTTTTTCATTGACCTCCCTACTCTCCCAAACATGATGTCCTCCTCCAGGGATTGATCTCTCCCAATTACATGACCAAAGTACGTAAGACACAGTCTAGCCATCTTTGCTTCTAAGGAGCACTCTGGTTGTACTTCTTCTAGGATAGATCTGTTGGTTCTTTTGGTAGTCCATGGTATATTCAATATTTGTCTTTGGTACCATAATTCAAAAGCATCAGTTCTTCTCCTTCTCCCTTACTCATTGTCCAGTTTTATAAGTACATAGTACAATTGGAAATACCATGGCATGAGGCAAGTACACCTTTGTTTTCAATGTTACATCTTACAATGTAAAAGTCAAAAAAATTGCCATCAGATAAACTTCTTATGAGATTTTTATGTTGAAGACTGGCATGGTGGTGTGTGCATATAATATCAGCCACTTGGGAGGTTGAAGTAGGAGGATCATTTGAGCTCAAAAATTTGAGATCAGCCTGGTTAACATAGTGAAACACCTCTCTCTAATGTCATACAAGACAAAACAAAATGAAAAACTAAGTTCATTTCTTTTGGCATGATGTTTATTCTTAGGTCACTAACTCCTAAACACTAAACATCTTACCTGAAATATAGTATAAGTTAAGCAATACTTTAACAAATGAAATATTTTGTGTTATCAGTTAAAATATTTAATTCTTCTGAGACTTCATATTTGCATGCATAAAATTGAGTTAATATCATTGGTCCTAGGCTTTTTTTCTGAATTAACTTGGATAATGTGTGGTAATTATCAAGTGATAAAATGTAGCATTTCCTGGACTCAAAGTTAATAGTAATGCAAAGTAGTAGATTAGAATAAATGTTTTGTTATTAAATTAGAAAAAACATGAAGACAGCAAAATTTCAGAATATTTCTATTACAGCGAAAATAGTGATCCTGGAAATAAATTACTTAAACCTTTTGATACATAATCAAAAGTGTTACATGCACAGTGAAATATTCTACTTTATAAATAACAGGAATTCTTTATGTTGAGTTCAATGTAATTTTAAAGACAGAGATTCAAAATTTCATTGAATGGACAATCCTTTTAGACACAAGTTCCCCCACAAACCCTGAAGGGATACACAGACACAGTGGTACAATACTGCCTTGCTTTATTTATTTATTTTTTCTTTCCATGGTTTCAGTTACCTCTGGCTAACTCATACCTGAAAATGTTGTATGGAAATTTTCAGAAATAAATAATTCATGAGTTTTAAATTGCATGCCATCCTGCGAAGTCTAATAATCTTGTGTCATTCTACTTCTTCCTTCCTGGGACATGAATCATCCTTTGGGCCAGCATATCCATGCAGTACACACTACCCACCCATAAGTTACTTTGTAGCCATCTTTATTATCAGACTGTTACAGCATTGCAGTTGCTTGTGTTCAGGTAATACTTATGTAGTAACCTAATGCTACATGTTGTTGTTGGGTGTCATCCAGTGAGATCCAAGGCATGGCAACCCTATGTACAACAGAAGGAAACTCTACTCAACACCATGCCATGCACATGATCTTTTCATATTTAAGCTACTTATTGCAGCCACTATGTTCCTTCTGATTTTGAGTTGTACCAAGTTAGCAACAGTAAGTCCCAGGGGCTTGGCTTCATTCCCATCTCTAAGGTCGACTGTATTTTGAGGAGGCAACTCTTCCCCAGTTGTTTTTTGAATGCCTTTTCAGCCTGGGGGTGCTCATTTTCTGATATTATATTTAACAGTGCTTCTCTGTAATTCATAGGATTTTCAATGGCTAATTGTTTCGGGAGTGGGCTGCGGGCTGTTTCTCCTTAGTCTATCTCAGTCTGGAAGCTCAGCTGAAACTTGACTGTTAACATCACAGTAACACACAAACCCCACAGCACAACAAGCTGCATGGCAATGCCTACGTCATTAACTTTACTTTTTTCATTATGCAGGTATTGTATTATTTCACAAGAAGAAGGATGACTATATTATAATTAGATATTTTGAGAGCTCACATGCACATAACTTTCATTACAGTATATTGTTATAAGTTATTTTATTATTAGTTACTGTTATTAACCTTTACCTTGCCAAATTTAGAAATTAGACTTTAACATAGGTATTTATATATTGGGAGAAGGATGTGGCAGTCCACTCCTGAAACAATCCTGAAATAATCAGCCATTGTAAACCCTATAAGGGCTCTGTGTGTTGAATATGACTCAACAGCACCTAACAACAACAACAACAACAACAACAACAACAACAACAACAACATGTGTGTAGGGGAAAATGTAGCCATTGTATTGTTTCACAAGAAAGATGAGTACATTATAAGAGTGTGTACATTATAATAAGATATTTTGAGAGAAAGAAAAACCACATTCATAAACATTTTATTACAGTATGTTGTAATTGTTTTATTATTAGTTGTTGTACTTAATCCAGCCCTGTAGCATCCGATCCCATCAGATCTCAGAAGCTAAGCAGGGTTGGGCCTGGTTACTATTTGGGTGGGAGACCACCTGGGAATGCCAGATGCTGTAGGCTTGGGAGATGACCCAGCAACTCACTCCCAAAAATTAATCTACCATTGAAAATCCTATAAAGAGCAGAGAAGCACTGACAATAGTGTTCTGCCTGTTGTACTCAGGGTCGCTATGAGTCGGATACCAACTGGATGGCACCTAACAACAATAATGATGCCAAATTTAGAAGTTAAACTTTACCATAGGTATGTATGTATAAAAAAAACATAGTAAGTATAGTGCTAGACACTATCCACAGCTTTAAGCACCAACGGAGAGATCTTGGACAATATCCTCTGCCAATAGACGGTAACTATTGCAGTTGGAATTCCTTTGGAAATTACATTGCTGAACTGATGGGCAACTAATCTATACCATCTCTCATCCTCAGCAACTACATTTCAGATAGCTGGGATTTGGTTTTATTAACTCTTGCCCTCTTTTACTTGTTTTATTGGTGTGTTTTAATCATACAAGATAATGGGTTTCATTGTGCCATTTTCATACATGTATATGACATTGTTGTTGTTAGGTACCATCGAGTCGGTATCCGACTCATAGCGACCCTCATAGGGTTTTCAACAGCTGACTGTTTCGGGATTGCCTTGGGAGTGGATTGCCAGGTCCTTCTCCCATTTTTGCGGTGCTGGGTTGATCCTATTCATCACCCATATTATTTTTTCTTATCCGTCCCCAATTCCCTTCCTTTTTCCTGATACTCTGATATATTATTATCTAGATTCCACATATGATAGAAAATATGCAATTCTTGTTTTTCTGAGTCTGGCTTATTTCACTTAACATGATGATCTGCAATTCCATCCATTTTCCTGAAAACAATACAATTTCCTTCTTCTTTGTGGCTAACACTCCATGGTGAGATCTACCTATCTATCTATTTATCTGTTTATCCATCTATCATCTATCTGGGCTGGTGTTTAGCTTAGTTGGTAGAGCATTGCTCTGTGGTCTCTGAGGACCTGGGTTCAATCCTCAGCATTGCAAAAACAGGAAAAAGATGTGGCAATCACTCCCAAACAAACCAGAAATAATCAACCATTGAAAACCCTATGAGGCTTGCTATGAGTTGGAGTTGACTTGACCACACCTAACAACAACAATGGCTATCTATCATCTGTCTGTCTGTCTGTCTGTCTGTGTCTGTCTGTCTGTCTGTCTACCTATCTATTTATCTGACATTTCCTTTATCCATTCTTCCATTAATGAGCATCTAGGCTGATTCCATGACTTGGCTATTGTGAACAGTGCCACAATAAACATGGGTGTGCAGGTATTTCTTTCTTTTTTTTTTAATCTTTTTTTTTTTTTGGTAGTACTGGGGGTTGAACCCAAGGTCTCATGCTTGCATGTTTTGCAAGTGCTGTACCACTGAGCTGTACCCCTAGCTCTTTTTTTTTCTTTTTTTTTTTCTTTTTTTTTTTTACTTTTTGAGACAGGGTCTCGCTAAATCACACAGACTGCTTCTGGTCTCAAACTTTTGATGCCCCTGCCTCTGCCTCCAGAGTCCCTGGGATTACAGGTGTGCACCACCACACCCAGCTTGTGCAGGTATTTCTATTATAAGGTCACTTTGATTCCTTTGGGTACATAACCAGGAGTGGTAATAACTGGATCATATAATAGTTATATGTTTAGGTTTTGAGAACCCTCCTTACTGATTTCCATAGTGGCTGCACTAATTTAAGTTCCCACTCACATATAAGAACTCCTTTTCCTCTGCATCCTCACCAACATTTTGTTTTGTTTTGTTTTGTTTTCTTGATGATAGCCATTCTGACTGGGGTGAGATGAAATCTCATTTGTCTGATGTTTTACTCCCTTCTATTGTTCTAATAATTGGTCTATTCTAATTGTTGGTCTTCACCTACTCAAAAGCTAAGCAGAGTGGGGGCCTGATTAGTACTGGGATGGGAGTCCATCTGGGAATACCAAATGCTGTAGGCTTGGGAGAAGTACCCGGAAGCTCACTCCTGAAACAATCAGCCACTGAAAACCCTATGAATAGCAGAGGAGCACTGACAGTAGTCCTGGGAATGGCACAGTGTAGGGGAGTCGGACACAACTAGAGGGCACCTAACAACAACAGTTCTTGGTCTACTCTTGTCCAGCCTTCTGGTATTTAATATTATGGATTCTTTAACCTTACTTTTCCTTGCTTAATTTCCTCAGCTAGCTGAAATCAGGGGTATAGACTAACAGCTAGTTTGATAATAAAAGTCCCTAGAAACAGATCCAGAAAACTCTCCAACTGGCACTGACAATAGCAAATGCTGTGCTCAGCCTTTCATTGACCACATCTCTGTCACAGTCTAACCCTTACATGAGGCATAGTATCCACCCTCAGAGTTACTGAAATTTATTAGAGAAAGTCACACAGCTAAATGACTAGAAACTACATTCATGATCACCAATTTCAAAGGGGCATTTGAGATGATCCAGAAATCACATTATAAACCTATATTGAATTCCTGACCACAACAATATTTAATACTTTATCCTCTCCTCACAAACTCCTCTGTCTCATTTTTCTTTCATGATCTAATTTTATATTTATTTTAAAAATAAATGTAACTAATATTAACCTCACCTTCTTATCATCACATTTGTTCTCTGAATCCTGTCCTTTCCTTGTCTAGGACTTTGCTCTTTCATTTAGCATTCCAATTACATTTTCATCAATATTTTCCTCTCTCACCTCACTCCCACCAACCTACAAGTATGATCCAGAACTTTTCATTTTAAAGACAAATTTTCCTTGGTCCCACATCTCCCAGTTCTCTATTCCCTTTCATAGAAAAATAGAGAGTGAGTTGAGACCTCAGCTTCCACTCCCTTGACTCCTTTTGCCACCCAGTCACTCTGTCTGCAGCTCCACTGTCCACTTCTCAACTTTTGTATTCACAAATTCTCAGCAGAATTATGTGCTACTAAATATACCGTTTTTGTTTAAACTCCTTCCCTTTGTATCAGTGACAAGAGACTCGTCTATGTCTGGATCCTTTTATCTCTGGACCCTTCATCTCACTTTCCATATTGGACTTCCCTGGCATTTTCTCCCTTCTAGATGTTGGAGGGCTCTAGGAGCTGCTCTGAATGTTCTTCCCTCACTTTCCGTAACACTAGGCCATTTCAATCATCTTTTGCCTTAAATATCAACTACGTACTAATATCTCCCCAGATTATACCAATAACCCTGAATTCTCCATTGAGCTACCCTATGTATGTTGTTGTTGTTAGGTGCTGCCAAGTCGGGTCAGATTCATAGTGATCCTATGTACAACAGAATGAAACACTACTCAGCACTCTCCCTTGCCCATTGTTATAGCCATTGTGTTTCTTATTTTGATTCATGCTACATCTGCAAATGGAGGTCGTAGGGGCTTTATTCCATTTGCATCATTAAGATTGAATCTTTTTTGAGGAGGCAAGTCATTTCTTAAATGCCTTCCAACCTGGGGGGCTCATTTTCTGGCTCTCTATTTGACAGTATTTATCTGTTATTCATAGTGTTGTCAATGGCTAATTGTTTCAAAAGTGTGCTGTTGGGTCCTTCTCCCTAGTTTGTCTTGGTCTGGAAGCTCAGCTGAAACCTGTCTACCATGGGTGGCCCTACTGGTATCTGAAATACTGGAGGCATAGCTTTCACACAACACAGCAACACACAAGCCTCCCCCCACCCCCCACATAGCTTTCACACAACACAGCAACACACAAGCCTCCCCCAACCCCCGCATGACAAACTGACAAATGTGAGGGAGTCGTATTCATATATTCAACTAATATTTGACTTCTCTTCCTTTGTATGTAATACTTTTAACACAGAACATTCAACATAGAAGTGATTCTATCTTTGACATTTTCCTCTCCTTGTGTTTGCCATTATAATAAGTAGTATGATTCAATGAAAAACTTAGGAAGCTTACCTAGGAGTTTTTTTCTTTATTCTTCATGTCAAATTCATTATCACATTCTATGGAAACATCCCCCAAACTACAACCAAAGCAGTCTCTGGTTTAAACTCCTGTCATTTCTCACCTAAGTGGCAATTATTTTTGTAACTGGTGTGCTTTCTTCCATTTTATTTGTCTTATTCCTAATGCCAGTTCATTTGACCCAGAGGATTCAAATTGTTCTCTCTTTTTTAAATTATTTTATTATTATATGTTAGTGGTACAAAACCAAATTATTCTTTATAATTATGTTCATTTAACTCCTTAATTTAAAGCTTTTCAATTGCTCTTCACTGCTTTTATTATTAAAGTCAAAAATCCTTACCACATCCTTCAAATCTCTATTTGATGTACTTCCTGCCCACATATCTACCTTTTTTTTTATAACAATATCCTATTTGATAAGCATGTTCCATTCCTACTGTCTTCTATTCTGTTCTTACAACATGTCAGTATTGTTCTTGGCTTAGAGTTTTCTGTAACAGACTATCAAAAACATGTTCCTATTAGATTATAGGACTCACTCAAAATTGTCATCCAGGTACCAATTTAAATGTAGGCTCTGATTTCCCATCAATCTTCTGCCCCTTTAATCTCTCTGGGTTCTTGAATTCTTGCCTTTTGTTCTTTTAGACAAATTGATTTAAAACCAGTGGTGTGAATGTAATTGTTTAACAACTGACTCTAAATAAATAAATAGAAGAAAAGAAAAAAAGCCATGGTGTAAACATTATCATGATGGCTCATTTCACTTACCAATACGACTTCATTGATTGCAGATTGGGACGAGAGGGACACAACCCACTTTCACAAGGTGGTACAAGGTAACTCCAGCATGCCACTGGACTATCTGCTAAGAATTTTGCACATCAAGTACTTTGCCTTATGTATTTCCAAGAGCAAATGTTGGGAATCTTTTTACAGGATATATGGTAAGATAAAGATAGCAATGAAGGAAACAGGAAGTTCTGATTCTGTAAAATCATAATATGAACTTAAAATTCTGTAGACTTATTTCTAAATTTTAAAATCCCTTTCATATATTTGAAAGTTTTGTTTAAAAATGGAAACAGTTTTAAGAGGAATAACAAAGAGTCAAATCACAAAGAGGCACATCTATAAAATACAAGTGCCTATATTTTTTTCCTTCCTGCATAAACAAGTCTCAAATATAAAGCAGCACAGAATTTTTCACCAGAATTATTTATGTTTACTAAGATGTGGTTTTTCTTCATATGATGAACATAAAGGCTATGCCAATGAAAGATATCGAGAATATGTTTAATTACGAAGGTTTTTGAGTTTTATGAATAAGACCTTATAGCTATGTAACTAAAAGTATCTTTGGAAAATTTCAGAACAAACCTCTCATTTATATTTGAGAAAAAGGACCTCTGGAGAAATGAAGTGGCTGGTTTAAGACATATGGGGGCAGAATAAGGATTTAAATGTTAACATCCAAAGTTACAATTTATGGTTTATTCACATCACCAGAAGAAAAAATTATTCTTGTCTCATTGTGCTTCTTTTTCTAGTACCTTTTAAAACATTCAAAATATCTTATGCTTGATTTAAAAAACAAACAAAATTAAAAAACAGCAAAAATACTCTTCTACTTTCTAAGGACAAGTCATTAATTTTCTTTGCCAAGTACTTAAGTGTCTTTCTTATTTCCCACATGGCAACAAAATGAGTTTGCTTTTCAGAAAAGAAGGGAATTATTCTCTAATTTCACACTTGTCTTTAAGCAAAAGCATGCTTTGTGAAGGTGATCTTGACCATGTATTGGCTATGAGCTATAGTATTTTCAATTAAGAAAAATATATGCTAAAATGAAATAAGGAACATTGTTAGTTAACCATCAGGAAAAACTTTACAATCAAGATAATAAAACATAGAAATTAATTTATTTAGATGCTCTATAATTCACTTACATAAGAACTATTCAATTAGGACCATCCATATGCATATTGGTGCAGTACATGGTAACAAGTTGAGGCAGGAGTTTCTCCTCAGGGGCCAGGTCTAGGCCTCTGGGTCCATGGGCACAGGGATAAATGCATAGATAGCAAAGGCAAGAGAGAGCAAGGAAGATTTTATGGAGAGGATAGACAAAGTCTCCATATGAACAGAGGGAGTTCCAACTGGGGAGCCGGGGTGGGGCTGTTGTCTATGGGCTTTTTAGGTCCCTTTCTCTGGGCTGGAATTTTTGAGTTAGCTCCAGTAGATTGGTCCTCAGTTAGGGGGTACTTGTATTTTGGCCCAACAGAGTAAAAGGGCAATTGTTCCTATTGTTTCTAGAAGTTGATTAGCTAGGTGATGGCTGGCCAGGTCATGGGACTTATTTTTCTTAGAAAAATGGGACTTGATCTGGTGACTGTTGAGCAAGTCCTTGCTAGCTTCTTTTGAAGAATGGGACTTGTTGTTAGGTGCAGTCGAGTGGATGTCCAACTCATAGTGACTCTACATACAACAGATGAAACAATATTGAGTATTGTTAGTGCTTCTCTTCTAGTCATAGGGTTTTCTTTTTTTCTTTTCTTTTCTTTTCTCTCTTTCTTTCTTTCTTTCTTTCTTTTTCTTTCTTTTTTCTTTCTTTTTTTTTTTTTGTAGTACTGGGGGTTGAACCCAGGGCCTTACAATTGCAAGCTTTGCAAGTGTTGGACCACTGAGCTGCATGCCCAGCCCTTTTTTATTTTTATTATTATTATTTTTTTTACCTCTTTTGAGATAGGGTCTCACTAAATTACACAGGCTGACTCTGGTCTCAAACTTGTGATCCTCCTGTCACTTCCTCCTCAACGGCTGGGATTATAGGCGTATTCATAGGGTCTTCAACTGCTGATTGTTTTGGGAGTGGGTTGCCAGGTCCTTCTCCCAAGCCTACAGTACCTGGTGTTCCCAGGTGGTCTCCCATCCAAGTACTAACCAGGACTTACCCTGCTTAACTTCGGAGATCTTGAATGGATACTTAGGTGACCTAATTCATTGCTTGATGATCGCCTTGCCTCCATGGTTCCCTATTTCCAGGCCTTATTTCCCTGAACCTGCCTGAACTTTACCAACTCCTGTGAACAGGAAGGTGCCCCCTTGTATTTACATCATAATAGTTGCCTCCTCTTAAATCTGAAGTTGTTACCTAAGCTATGCAATGTGACAGAAGTTATCCTTCACTAGTTCTGGGCTTTCAGGGGCTTCACTTTTTAAGGTTTGGCAACATCTGCTTTTGCATTTGGTGGGGTCAGTGTGCCATCATTCAAACTCTGCTACTCTGAAACCAGGAAAAGTCCAGCTTTGCCACATGCAGAAATCTCATAGAGGAGAACTGAGGCCTCAGTGAGCAGCTCTAGCTGAGCTTCCAGCCACCAATCAATGTCACCTTGGACACTGTGGCAGCAAAGCCATCTAACAGTTGAGTCTGACAGCAAGCTAGCCAAGCCAGGTTACACCAGTGGATGAAAAAGATGTGCGCTGTCCTCGCTGGTCTCTGCTTAAGTTGCAGAATTGTGGGAAAGCAAATAGAATGATGATTGTTTTAAGCCACTAAATTGTGAGGTATGTTATATAGTGATAGCTAGCAAGTGAAGATTAAGACTCAGTCCTTGACTTCAGAATCCTCCTTCCGAATGATCCCAAAGAAATGAAAAGATGGGGTTAGCTCAGTTGGTAGAATGCTGCTCCTCATTTTCTGAGGACATGGGTTTGATCCCGGGCTTGATCCCCAGTACTGCAAAAATGGGAGAAGGATGTGGCAATCCATCCTTCCAGAAAAAAAATAAAAAACCCAAACCATCAGCCATTGAAAACCCTATGAAGGTCACTATGAGTCGGACGCAACTTGACATCACCTAACAACAACATAACCAGTACAAATGAATAAACCTTCACCTACAGCCAGACTTAGCTATGTAATTCCTTATTTTTTTTTTACTTCCAAGAGTTTATATTTGTTATAACTTAGAATACAGAGAACATTTTTCCACTTTAGAGTTAAAAATGAAACGATTACTGAGATTTTGTGATATATTAAATTCCATATCCATTTTTCTAGAAAATGGAAGGAAATTTGGTTCATGACCTTCAATTTATATTTCCTTTTGAAATGGAAAATAGTAGTAATACTTCACTGTTGTCCTCAGAGGAGCTATAATCACTAACCTTTTAAATGCAGTTTATGGTACAATTGGTATGCAATTCAAGGTATTTCATTAGAAAAGCATTACCAGAGCTAGCATGGTTGATTTCTTTTGCATGATTTTACTATACAACATTAGAGATTTATGCTGGTTTGAAATCCAGTAATAATAATGAATCCATTGTTTGCTGTATTTGCAACTGTCATGATATAAGATAATGGGCTCCCTCTCTAGGAGGGTCATAATTTGTGCCATACTCCCTTATAGCACATTTAGATGTGCTGTATTTTCCATCAGCTTCACAAAGGAGTTTGGTTCAGGAGAAGCACATGCATTCAATTTGGTTTTTAGCAATCTGTGCACCCATGAATTTCAATCAAATCCACTTAAGAATGACAAAAAGCTCCCTGTGAAGTATGATGCTATTAAGTTCCATACATTACAAAATGCATTTATGCAAATAAAATTTGGGCATAATTATTATCCTTTTTATTTTGGTATTTTGACCTGAGTTGAGTTGTTATTGGAGTGTATATTCACAGAAAGATTTTTACCTAGCCCAATCAAGAATCTGCTTAACATATGAAACACCGGATATGCCTCTTTATTTTAAACAATTTCTTGACAAGCTCTAAGACTTCTCACACCTATTTAGAAAGTGCAGTTGTTGGAGCCAGGCACGCTGGTGCACACCTGTAATCCCAGCACCTAGGAGACGGAGGCAGGAGGATGATGAGTTTAAGATCAGCCTGGACTACATAGTGAAACTGTTTCTTGAAAAGAAAAGGAAAAAAAAATAATAAAACAAGAAAAAAGAAAAGAGAAAAGAAAAAAGAAAGAGCAAAGAAGTACAGTTGTTGCTGTTACCCTCTCTGAGATAACAGAAAATCTATCAAGCAGCTTACAAATAGATGGTTTTAATTTTCTCAATTCCTATTTTCTTTCCTTTTTAAGCTATATAAAGTCAATATTTTGTTACCAAAGTCTGAACTGTAATGCTGATCTTTGTTCTTTTTTCTTTTCTAATTGTTAGGTGCCTGCGAGTCTGTGTCTGGCTCATAGTGACCCTAGGTACAACTGGTGAAATAGTATTGTCCGTGCTTCTCTGCTATTCAGAGGGTTTTCAATGGCAGATTGATTTGGGGGAGTGGGTTGCTGGGTCCTTCTTCCAAGCCTACAGCACCTGATGTTCCCAGGTGGTCTCCCATTCAGTACTAACCAGGCCCGACCCTGCTTAGCTTCTGAGATCTGACTGGATCAGATGCCACAGGGCTACAGCTGCAGGCTTTTTCTCTTGTAAGAAATTCAAACTCATAGATTATATTCAAATGTAAGCAAAATTTGCATTAGTGTCTTTCTCTCAATACTTATATTGAAAACTATAAAATATAATGGTAAATCTATAAGGAAACCCTAATGTTGAAATGCATCTTTGGAATCAGTTTTAAAACGAAAGCAGTAATAAAGATGGCATGTCCTCAGGACAGGGACATCTGGACCATTGTAGAACACAGTATGGTAGTTTGATAAACTAACATTTTTGTATTTCCAATTGGAATACAATTGTGCTAAGATTCTACAAAATCCATATATCTCGTGTAGATCTGAGAGGAAAGATCAATTTGAAATCTCAGTTTTTTAAGGTTGAAGTATTATTTGTATAATACACAACTTATAGTTTCTTTGCCTCACCAACAATAAGTTGGGTAAAAGTTCTAGGCAGAAGCTTGAGAGATAGAGTACCATATCAAGACCTAAATTATGTAAAGCCGGGCATGGTGGCACACACCTGCAATCCCAGTGGCTAAGGAGGTAGAAGCAGGAGGATCACAAGTTCGAGACCAGAGCAGTCTGCATAATTTAGGGAGACTCTGTCTCAGAAAGTAAAAAAATGTGCTGGGGGTGCAGCTCAGTGGTCCAGCACTTGCAAAATATGCAAGCGTGAGGCCCTGAGTTCAACCCTAATACCGCAAAAAAAAAAAAAGACCTAAATTATGTGTATAAAACCTGACATTCCGTTAAGCTTTATGAAATTCAAGTTCAGAGTTCATACCAATATTAAACATTCATTATCACAGTCATTAGGAATTATAAAATAATAATAGAAAATATAAATGTAGACATAAGAGATGGAGATTTACTAAGAGATATTTTATAACGTTTTACTTTTAAATACCACTTTAGAATCTGAAAGACTTTCTAGAGAGAAAAACGTGGAATACTGTGCATATTTACTGAATTGGGTCATAATAGAAAATGGTTTATAATGCCCAAAATACTGATTCTTTAATCTGTGCTTGCTAATAACTTCTGACATATTTGTATTGACATATATAAAAATGAAAAATTTAAATAGAATGGAAAATATTTCCTCTTTATTTTGCAAAGTTGTGCAGGCTGCCTCTGGCCTTGAACTGATGACCCACCTGCCTCAGTCTCCAAGTCACTGGGATTATAGGCATGTACCATAGCACCTGGCTTGGAAAATATCACTTGCGAATTAGATATTGTCCTCCTAGTTAGTGGAGTTGGAGGCAATTAAATATGTAAACATGTTAATTTTCATAACAATTTCCAACTCTTCAAATTTATCTTAATCTTATAAATAATATTTAAAAATTTATAAACATTTTCTTCCTGGACTTCTGAAACAGAGTCTAGGCAGTCATGTAAGAAATAAGCACTTCCATTGTCTGCAGCTTGGGAGAGGAGATGCTTTAAATGACCTCTATACAAAAAAATAATGAAAATGTTTGATTAAAATATTTTGTGTCTTATAAAAAGCAATTTTGAGATACTAAAATATTAAAAAACCAATTCATCTGAAGAGTATTTGATGAAGAATCTTATTTTGATTTTTACTTTTTGCTGCCAATATGACAGGAGGAAAGAAAGAAAACTCAAGAAAAATCCTTTCTACAGTGGAGAATCTAATAACAACCTCACTCTAATGAGCTTGGAAACTAAAAGGTGATAAATAGGCTTATGTAGAAAGGAACTAGAAGTAATCTTCCTTTTTTAAAAACCTAAGTGCTGAATGAAGATTTAAAACAAGCAAGCAAACAAAAAAAGTTCATTTGTAATTTATAACCACAAGTTTTCTAATAGAATATCTTTATCTGAGTGTTGTTCAAAAAGACAAATGATAATATTTTAGTCTAAATGCTTCCTTTCATTTCATAGTGCCCTCCAGAACCTAAGAAGAAGCAAATTCAGACTGTTTGGAAAAGCTTGTCTTCAAGTCAGGTTTCAAAGACTCTACACAGAAAAAAAATTTTCCAAAGAATATGAACCTCTAATGAAACTCAGGAACCAGAAGAGAAACCAAGTATTAATTTCTAGAGCCAATAGAGGAAACAAAGGCAGACAGCTGAGCCAAAGAAATGTCAGATATTTGAATATCAAACAAAGAGACTGACAAACTAACAGCTATCTTTACCAGGTTCCCAAGTTGTCATCTTCATTGTCATCTTCCCCTCCCCCTTCCTCCTCCTCCCCTTCTTCTTCTCCTTCTTCTTCTTCTTCTTCTTCTTCTTCTTCTTCTTCTTCTTCTTCTTCTTCTCCTCCTCTTCCTCCTCCACTGCCTCTTCTTCCTCTTCCTCTTTCTCTCTCCTTCCTCACATTCACTGAGGTATAAATTACTACAATTGACTCACTGATTTAATGAGTTTTGATTATTGTATGCAATTTTGTATACACGACCATGATATATTATAAAATGTATGCTGAATAGTTTCATTGGGCCTTTTCTACAGTCAGTCACTAACCCAATTTCCAGACCCAGGTAACACTTAATTACTCTCTGTTATGGTAGCAATAGCCCAAATCTGGAAATAGCCCAATCTATGAAGTGATGAATGGATTGATAAATAGGGTTGTATTCATAAAATTGACTAATAGTAATAAAAATAATGAAATGATTGCCAGGAATTGTCACATCTGATATTTTATATTATTTGAAAGATAACATATTAACCTGGCACAATTTCAGAGGCAGAGGACTTTTTAAATTTTTTTCCCACAGCAATAGCAGTAGCTGGGGCAGCATGGGTTCCCTGAGCCCCAATTGCAACAGAACAATATGAAGAGGGTACATGTAGTTCAGTGTGTTATAGGACCAGGATTTCAAGCTTAGAAACTCAATGTTCTATAATGGCAATAATCCTGCTTCACATGTGCCCTGGAGGAAGACAATGTCTTTAATATACTAGAAAACACAACTTCCCTTTGCCCTTAAGGGAGACACTATTTCTTCCAAAGCTGTCCTATATACAAATAGCTTTCCAAAGACAATCTCAAAGGTAGTCAGTGATTGTGCAGAAAACAAGATAATGCAAGTTATTAGAGGATTGTCATTCAAATGTAACAATATGGATAAATTTCAAAATAAATATTGTTAGGGAAAGAAGCCAGGCAGAAGATGATATGTACTGTATTTTTCCACTTATAAAAAATGATAGGACATACAAATGAATGTACAGAACCAGAAAGTAGGATGCAGGTCAGTGGTTTCCAAGGCTTGGGGAAGGAAGTAGAAAAAAGATTATAAAGAGACACATGAAAACTTCTGGGGTGAAATGTGTGGTGATTATCTTTACTTGGTGAGACTTTCATGTGTGTATACATATATTAAAACAGAATTTCATGCCATAAAATGAGCAGTTTATTGTGTGTAAATCATATCTCAATAGAAATACAAAGTAGTAGAAGTCATTCTGAAGCAGCATGAGAAAACCAAAAGTACTTCTAGAGACTCAGGATTTGGGTAAAACAATAAAGGTATTGCTATAATGAAATCAAGGCGCTGGGATTTAGCTCAGTTGGTAGAGCACTGCGCTGCAGTCTCTGAGACCCCAAGTTCAATTCCCAGCACCATAACAATGGGAGAAGGACGTGGCAACCCACTCCCAAGGCAATCCCGAAACAGTCAGCCATTGAAAACCCTGTGAGGGTCGCTATAAGTCGGATACCGACTTGACGGCACCTAACAACAACAACATAATGAAATCAGTCCAAGGAAATGAGTCCTCTCAGGACTGACCCCAAACTCTTGTTCTCCTCAGGTTATATAGCTTACAGTAGGGTGGAGGTTGCCACAGAAATAGGCAGATAAGGAGCAAGGGACAGGAGGGTAGAATGTAAGATTAGTTTTACATATACAACAAGATAAATGGACCTGAGAGGTGACTCATAGGGTGGAGATTTTCATGGAAATAGGCAGATAAGGAGCAAGGAGATGGGAGGTGACTCACAGGATGGAACGAAAGATAAGTTTTATATATACAGTAAATTTAACAAGTCTATAATAGGAACATTCAGTTCTAGTAGTTATATTTTAAGCAAACATAATGACATTTTAACTTTTGATTTAAATTTTCTACAACAATTCAACGTTTCCTTTTAATGTATTCATAAAATTAGAGAGGTCTGAGATTTCCTTCTGTTCTAAAATTCTTTGAATTAGTAATGAAACTGCATTTTGGACTGACAAAAGAATCTATTCATTGCTTGTGAATGATCTCTTTATTAATACGAAGATTTTCAAAACACTTTAATTTTTTTTTTCAGTACTGGAGGTGGAACCCAGGGCCTTGTGCTTGCGTGCTTTGCAAGTGCTGTACCACTGAGCTGCACCTCCAGCCCATTTTTTTTTTTTTTACTTTTTTTTTTTTTGAGAGAGAATCTCACTAAATTAGGCAGACTACCTCTGGTCCCGAATTTGCAATCCTCCTGCCTCTGCCTCAGGCATCACTGGTATTACAGGTGTGCACCACCGTGCCCAGCTACATTTTAATTTTTAATGAGCAAGAAGGTTGAGAATTTAATGAATTAAGAGTTTATAATTTACAGCTGGGCATGGTGACGCATGCCTGTAATCCCAGCAATGCCAGAGGCAGAGGCAGGAGGATTGCAAGTTCGAGACCAGAGGCAGTCTGCATAATTTAGCAAGATCCTGTCTCAAAAAGAAGTAAAAAAAAAATGGGCTGGGGTGCAGCCCAGTGGTCCAGCACTTGCAAAGCATGTAAGTGTGAGGCCCTGGGTTCAATTCCCAGTACCACAAAAAAGAAAGAAAGAAAGAAAGAAAGAAAGAAAGAAAGAAAGAAAGAAAGAAAGAAAGAAAGAGTTTATAATTCACAATGAAGTTTCCGAATTTTAGGCTACATTTGCCTAAAACAAATTCCTTATCTTTCTTTTTCCTTATGTTAGTTTGAAGTCTGTAAACTCTCTTGAGAAATACCAGAGAAAAGCTGGTCTTCAGGATGGTAATGAAAACATACTTGAGGAAGCACACTTAATTCCATTATGTGGGTAAAAATAGTTTTAGAAAATGATAATACTTTAGAGATTAAGTCGAAAGCTTTCATTTTACAGTTTAGAAATGTGAGTAACTTTGAATACTGACCAATTCAGAAATCAGGACTCCAAGGTCAACATCCTTTACATTACACAAAATTTTTACCCCTTGTTTTCCTAGTGATAACAAGATTTGTTTCTTTGTTTTTAGGAAAACATTCTCGAATATTTTTTCCTAAATTTAGAACGAGGTAATTATATACTTTGGAAAGAAATATTCTTTATATATGGCTTCAGAAAATCAATTCAAGCAAGTATAAACAACTTATTTTTCTACCCTGACAGCACCTGGGATCAATGTCTTCTCAAAGTGGCTTGTTTACCTCTGAGACACTAATTGTGAGCAAAGTGAGCACAATGAAAGTGGAGCTTAAAAGAGGTTAGCTATTAAGTTGTTAACCTGTATTCTAACCTTTTCTTTTAAATGTTTGATTAGCAACTTTTTGAGAGTTATCGTAGACCCTTGACAAGCCACAATTTTTCTTCCAGGATATATGTGCAATAATACATGTACGTACAAATGTTGAAACACATTTGGATTTTGATGCCTCTACAAATTACATCTGAGTGAGAAAAATCACTTAATGGAAGCCTTTAGTTTGGCATGCTTTTCCTTAAACCAGCAAAGACCACAGTGTTAAGTGGACCCTGACAGATGGAACAGATGGAGCTGTGGCAGCACTAGTAGTGGAAAGCAGGAGGGGAATCCAGACAGTCCTGGAGGCAAGGTTTATTATATTTTTACCAAGTTTAATTTATATATCTTTCAAGTGCATTCAATATTTTGTCAAAAAGTATCATAATAATTTAAGAGCTCATGGTCACCTTGTCAGGGAGGGCTAATTGTTTTACTATCTAAAAGTAAAAGACCTAGACAGTAGTGTTCAGCCTATTAGGGGTTTAAAGACCAGGTTTTTGGGATCCACATAAAAGAGAGTGTGTTCCTCATTATTTGGAGTATCTTGAAGCACACCATCTGCTTCTCTTTTTATAGCCATAGGTATTTTTTGTCTGGAAACTTTTTTTATATAGTGTCCCATCCTCTTAGCCATTTGTTCATTTTAAAACTCTAGGAAAGAGTTTTCATATTGAAATAAAAGTGTAGACACACTATTAATTTGCTATCATTTAATCTCTTCAGAGAGTACCAAGGATAAACAAATAATTTTCAGGTATAAATGAAATACATAGAAAGAATTGTTCTAATATCAAATACATGCACATTATTTTGCATTGAATTATTGGATAGCAAAAAATGGATAAAATATTAATCAGAGCCAAGAAATTTCCAGTTTAGTTGTTTTTTTCCTTTATTTTTTTGGATGGACAAAATAACAGCAAAAAACCAGTTGGAAAGTTATATTTTTGAAGCATTCTCTAAGATGTCATTCAATGCTAAAAAAATTGTTACCATGATTCATTTCTTAAAAAATGTTTAAATTGGCATGATCAGATAATACAAAGAATCAGAAACTTCATGTTTTCCTATAATTTTGGTAATAATTCTGTGGGTGAGCCTGAGGCACAAATTTTTACCTGTACTAGGTAGCTAATGGGGCTGGGGTTTTGCTCAGTTGGTAGAGCACTGCTCTGCCCTCTCTGAGGACCAGGGTTTGATCCCCAGCACCACAAAAATGGGAGAAGGATGTGCCAATCCATTCCAGAAGCAATCTTCGAACAATCAGCCATTGAAAACCCCATGATTGTTGCTATGAGTTGGACCAGGCTTTGTGGAACCTACCATAACCAACAACAGACAGCTAATAGTCTGTTTCTGTTTCTTACTACATAGGAATATATTTTAGCAACCAGGTGTGGTGGCACACACCTGTAATCCCAGCGACTCAGGAAGCGGAGGCAGGAGGACCGCAAGTTCAAGACCAGAGGCAGTCTGCATAATTTAGCATGACCCTGTCTCAAAAACTAAAAAAAGAAGAAGAAGAAAAAAAAAGGGCTGGAGGTGGAGCTCAGTGGTACAGCACTTGCAAGGCATCCAAGCGCAAGGCCCTGGGTTCAACCCCCAGGACCACACACACACAAAAAAAATGAATTATGTTTTAGCTTGATGACACAGTATCTATTAAGTACCTTGGGCAGTTGAAAAATCTACAATGAAGATGATAATGTAAACTTTGACAATGATTAATAGGTTGAACAGAAAAATTCTAAAATTCATTGACTCAGTTTTGAAAAGGAAGACCTTCTCTACCTATACACAGCTGCTTAAGGTTTGCCAACATACGGTAGGGAGTAAAAATGTCTACTCCACTACTATAAAAATCTCAATGTCCACAAATGCCATGGTTTGAATCTAAAATGTTCCTCAAAGGTCATGTGCTTTAACATTTGGTCCCCAGCTGGTGGCACTGTTTGTGGAGTCATGGAACTTTGAGAGGCAGGACTCAGCTTTACAGAAGTAGTCACTGGGTATGGGTCTTTGGGGATTTTTACCCTGACCTGTGCTCTGGTCTCTGTCTGCCTCCTGCCTCACCATGCCATGAGATTATCTTCCACAGATTCAGAAGCCTGTCCCATAGCCACATCTTTCTGCTTCTACGGACTAAATTCACTAATCACAAGCCCCCAATAAATACCTCTTCCCTCATAAGTTTGCCAATTTCTCAGCCATGAAGAGCTGACTGATAAAGCACCTTCCAAGTCTATTTCTACATGGACAGTTAGCTCTTTAATAGTGGTTAGGTTACCAGATTATCTCTTAGACTCATTGTCACATTTCCAAGAATGGAAGGAAGTGAAACAAGGATCAGGTAGCATTTGAAGAAGCATCTGTACAGATCTGGTTGGGCATCATAATGGTTATCTCTGCATTAAGAATGATGATTTGAAGGAAACAGAAACAGGACAAAGGAACACATAAAAAAATGAGTAGAGCTACAACAGACTAAGTTTATTAGTATAAACAATATTGTAGAGTATAGACAGCAAAGAATTTAGAGTCAGGAAACTTGAGCTTGAACCCAGATCTGTTATAAGATGACATGAAGAAGTTTGCACTTATGTAAGTTAATACATAAGCATTAGCTATTATTGCCTTTACTTAGAAGATCTGCATTTTGGTTAATGCAATAATATTTATTCTGGATTAAAATAATAGGCTAATGCTGACACAAAATTCATTTGTATTAAAACCTGGTTTCTATTTCTAATCTACTAAAATGACGAAAATTGTAGGTGGATGAAGGTTTCAATTTAAGCTAACAAAGACTATATAATGAGTTTAGAATGTCTGGATTATTTCAATTCATTAAAAATGCAATTAAACATCAACATGGACTTGATATTATCCAACTACAAAATACTAATTTGTAAATCAGGATCCTTTCTTCTTTTCTTTCCTTCCTTCCTTCCTTCCTTTCTTTCTTTTTTTCTTTCTTTCTTCATTCTCTTTCTTTTGACAGTGTCTAGCTATGTAGCTCAGGCTGGCCTGGATTTTGCAATCCTCCTGCCTTAGCCTCCCTAGTGCTGGGATATAGTTGTATGCCACTATGCCCAGTGGGATCCTTCTTTATATGCAGAAGAGACATTTTGTTATAGCCTTGTACATTAAACAAGTCTTTGGTAAACATATTTCTCCTAGTATAGCCTCTGTAAATAAGAGATTATAAAATCTTCTGATTTTGTTCAGTTCACTTACCATGGCTAATTTGCCATTTTGACTACTGTTACTTTCTGGAAAAAAATACATGTTGTCCTATACCAATTTAGAGGCCAGAAGAAAAGCTTAGTTGGCAATGTAGATTCTTCCATAATGTTCTCCATAAACACACTTTAGACATTCTAAAAGTAAATTCTTGCAGGCCAAGTCACACAATGATGACTAAATACAAAAGTGAGGTTACACTCAGTGCTACATTGATATTTATCAGAGGACAAGTCATATCATTCCCAATTTATTACATTAATTCAAGAGTATTTTACCTACATGAGAAGCTGATTACTTTTTAACATATAAGCATGAATGAAGAGTCCATTGTCTTCGTCAGTGTAAATCTTAAATATCACAGCTTCATCTACCATCTATTAGTAAAAATTACTAATTTTACCACCAAGAATGATTTTGCTTATTAAGTAAATATTTAACACCTATTTTGTGTCTGTACTTTTTAAGTGCTAAGAGCTGGTCATTAGAATAATGAAGAATTAAACACTGACACTATTCTTAAATTTTTGGTTTGTTTTTAGATGATAATGGGCAGAAAGTACATCTTTACAATGCAGTTAGACAACACCAATTGGAGTGCATTGCACAGGATGGGTATGGGCCATATTACTGGGATTGCAAATGCTGCCTCATTAAAGAAGTAAGATTGAGAAATTAAGCTTAAAATTGTTTTACAGAGTACTTTTTAGAAAATATTTAGAGATGAAAAAACTAAGACAAAAATTAAGAAACATTTTCAAATATACTTAACTATAAAGCTATGTTGTAACCTATTCTGCAAACCCCCCTGCACATGCATTCTTTTCTGGACTACTTATCTTGGTCTGAGAAACAAAAGAGCTTGAGACTGTTCATGGAGCAAAGGAGTAGAAGAGTAATGAGAAGCTTCCTGTTTGTACATCTCCTATGGCCTTGTGATTAACACACTGATTACTACTCTCTATTACTTGAAAGCCTGCAGCCGTAGCACTATAGCATCCCATCCCATCAAGTCTCAGAAGCAGGGATGGGCCTGCTTAGTACTTGTACAGGACACAGCCTGGGAGCACCAGATACTGTAGGCTTGAGAGAAGGACCTGACAAACCACTCCCAAAAAACAATCACCCATTGAAAACTGTATGAATAGCAGAGAAGCACTGACAATAGTGTTTCATCTGTTGTACATAGGGTCGCTATGAGTCAGACACTGACTTGACCGCACCTAACAACAAACAACAATTACTTGAAGAATCTGGCAAATGTGCTGGGTAGACAAAATGGGAGAGTGAAAATGGGAGGCTTGGCTTTTCCTTGTTTTTCTTGCTTTTGTGCATGTTGTTGCTGTTGTTTTTTAATGTTTCTGTTGATCCAAGTAAAATGAATTTATGGTCCACAGGGAGATTATAAACACTATGTTGTTTATTGTTGTTAGCTGCTGTGGAGTTGGGTCTGACCCATAGCAACCTTCCAAGGGTGTTGGATGGCTGATTGTTTTGGGATTGTTTCAAGAGTGGGCTGCCACATCTTTCTCCTGTTTTTGCAGTACTGAAGATCAAACCCAGGGCCTCAGAGACCACAGAGCAGCATTCTACCAACTGAGCTAAACCTCAGCTCCTATAAACTCTATATAAAATCTAATTTCTAAAACAGACTAGTTTATCTGTAGTGTGTTAAACCAGAATTATTCTGAAGCCACTGATGGAATCTAACAACATAACATATTCAATAGGCAAGTCACACTTATAAGAAACAGAAGTGTTAGTTGATACATTTTAATATTAATTTATAAGATTTGTTAGATGTCATAGACACTCAATAAAAGTACTGAAACAAAACTTTTTGTTAAAGAAAAGAAATAACTCTTGAAAGTAAATTTAAAATCCTTATTTATTAAATCAGTGAAATAAATGGAAAATGGCAAGTGGCATATATTCATTAATTGTACAGAACAAACTACACATTATCATTTACATTAATTTAAAGATAAAACATTCTTTTCTTTCCCTCAACTTAATAGATTTATTTAAGCTATAAATTACTCTTCAATGACATTTAATATTTTTATAATACTGTGAGGTAGTCGATCTATAGTTGAGGGTTTTGATACTTTTTTGAATACTATATCAAGCACATTGAAAACCCACAATGAAACTCCAGTCAAAACTATCTCACATAGCACCATACTTGAGGAATATTTGCCTTTTATATCTACTGATTGAAACATGTAAGAATGTACAAGTTCTCCCTCAAAGATATGATATCTCCTGGGTCTTTTCATGCTGTTTACTTTGGATAGCATATCAAGTGACTATTATTAAAGAAAGAGTTTGAAATCTGTACTTACTTTTATATATAAACTACTGTGTGTTCCAGGATAACACATAAGTATCATCAGTCTATAATAGTTTTTTGTTACACACACACACACACACACACACACACACACACACCCTCATGTTGCTACAGACAGATGATACTTTCATGCTTCCTGAAGTCATAAAACTATTTGTAGAATCAGGAATAGACTTGAAGTTCTGAATTTTTGCTCCAAGTTGATTTTTTAAATTAATTTAAAATTTTTACTTGTTATTTATTTTTAGGATATAAAAATGTGACATAAGATTAAATCTTCCAAATTATATAGTATAAAAATGAGTAATGAAGTCAAACAACTTTGGTACATCTTTTATGTTTTTTCACATCTGCTTTATAGTTAAATGATATACTTATGATGTTCAGAGTACTTGGTTCTCTAGATAATACTAAAGAAATAGAAATGTTCTCATCTTTACTGTGTTTCTAAATAAGATTTGAGAATAATTTAAAATGTGTCATTAAATGCTAAAGTGAATATACTACACTTAGGTGGTTGATACTGAGAACTCTTACCACATGCTACAGATCATTTTGGATTTTCAAGGAAAGTTTCCTGCAATATAGAGTTTCTCAAAATGCATTCATTCCTGGACTAGCAGCATCAGCATCAATCTGACTTGTTAGAAATGGAACATCTCAGTCCTATCTGAGACCTAATAAATCAGAAGCACTGGGTTTGGGGCAGCAATCTGTGTTTTAATAAGTTCTCTAGGGGATTCTGATATACACTCAGGTTTGAAAATCACTGATCATTTGCTAAGGTATGAATAATCTTGAGAAAGTCATGCAGTAAGGAGTTCTTTGCAGATATATGTAGCAGAAATTCACCTTTTCAGAGAATACAAAGCTAGGCTTCCTTTATTCACTACTATTTCTTTGGATAACAATCAGAGATAGATGTATTTAAAATGATCAGTAATAACACTTTCCAACCAATATCTGTCAATAGAAAGCAAAATATTTAGTTTGGGAATGAATTAAAAATTATTTAAAATAAAAAAACTTTCTGCCTTAAGTTACAGTTTGGAAGAATTATTTCAG
>VMDO01021052.1:0-21035 GCA_007922755.1 Pedetes capensis
ACAGAAAGTGGGTAAAATGGTAATGGTTGAAGGCCAGAAAAACATTCTGCAATAGTTAGAAACTTTATAAATCTACTCTAAGATTTTTTACTTAATATTTTTTCTTGGAAATGCTAACATTTACTTTTGTTTTGGTAATTAAATAAGCAAAAGGATTATTAAATAGCTTAATAAATAAAATTAATGATCAATTTATTGTAATTTATTAAAATCAATCTATTACAGTATAATGATATATGATTATATTGTGTATAACCATGACATTAAAATAATAATTTATTGATATATAACTAATCACTTAATAATTCAACATCTGTGTTATAATAAAGATGTAATATTAAATTCTTTTCTATCACCTTTACTTTCCGATTTTGTGGAAATTATTCGTGCCTTTTTTTCCCCCAGTACTGGGGTTTGAACTCAGAGCTTCCCGCATACTATGCAAGTGCTCCACCAGTGAGCTACACTCCCAGGTCCTTTGATACTTTTCATTTTGAAACAAGGTCTCCCTAAGTTGCACAGGCTCTCTGGCCTAGAAAACACAATCCTCCTGCCTCAGCCTCCTGAATCACTGGGATTACAGGTGTGTGCCATCGCACTAGCCTGTTTTTGAGACAGGTTTCCACTTTGTAGCCCAGACCCTGAATTAATGATCCTTCTGCCTAAGACCACCAAGTGCTGGGTTTTACAGGCATGCTTCACCACTCCCAGGTCTCTCTGATATTTATGTAAATATCTGACTATGACATTTAGATTCTTCATTCATTTTTTACTCATCAATTATTTAAGTTGGTTTTTTAGTTACACAATATACCAGGTACATTAAGTAACAATAAGTGCAAAAGCTTATTATTATTAATCATGAACCTCAAACACACATATATGAGACAGAACATCACCGTGGTGGTCATGTGGTGGAGCAGTGTGGCTCACTTTATAGCATTCAGGAGGCAGAGAGAGTGAATAATGATAGGACTGGGGACAGAATACACACTTCAAAGGCATACCTCCAGTGATCTACTTTCTCCAACTAAGCCCCACCCTCTAAAGTTTCCTCCACTTCCTATCGTCTGACAACCAAACCTTCAGTATGTACTTTTTGGTGGACATTTCAGATCTAAACCATAGGAAAGGGTCAAGTCCTTTCAATGGGGAAAAAAAAAGTCTCTGCAGTAAGTGGTATTGGGACAACTAGATTTTCATATGCAAAAGAATGAAGTTGGAGCTTCATATTGTACAAAGAAAACCTCATGATGAATCAATAGCCAAATTATAAGAGCTAAAATAATAAACTTCCTGAAGAAAACATAAGGATAAGTTTCATGACCTTTGAATAAGAGATGGATTTCAAAACATAACACCAAAATCATGAAAAACAGAAGGAAAGTTTAGGCTTATTCAACAATAAAACATTATCAAAAAATAAAAAAGAAAATACTCTCTACAGAATGGGAGGATATATTTACATATATATTTGGTAAGGTTTTAATGCTCAGAAAATATACAAAAAACAATTACTACTCAATTCCAAAAAAAAATACTCAATTTAAAAATTGAGTGAAGGGTTTGAATAATAATCTCTCCAAAGAAAATGTACAAATGGCCAATAAACATTAGGAAATATGCTGAATATCATTTATTGTTAGAGAAATGCAAGTCAAAATCATGTGTTATCACTTCAAATCCACTTAGAAGGCTAAAATAAACTAATACCTTAATGAAAAATTCTTTTGAGGATGTGGAAAATTTGATACCTTTGTGCATTACTGAAAATAGTTTGATGGTTCCTCAGAAAGTTAAACATAGTATTACCACATGACCAGCACTTCCACTCCAAGTTTATATCAACAGAATTAATAGGAAGTATTCAAACAGATACTTTTAAGGCACTTTTTATTGCAACATTATTCACAATAGCCTAAAGGTATAAACAATTAAATTGTCTACCTTTAGATGGTATAGATACCTATAAAATGGAATAACTGTATTTAGCCCTAAATATGGACGAAGTTCTTATACTACACAATCTGTAAACCTTAAACATACTATGCTAAGTGAATTAATCCAGACACAAATGGAAAAAATATTGTATGATTCCACTTATATGAAGTATAAAATTTACAATGAGTTGCTGTGAAAAATGATTGGGGTGTTGGTGCACAATAAGTACAGTTTTTGATTTAAACCTCTTCATATATTTCATCCTAATTATTTCTATCCTTAGTTTATACTGTTCTCCATATACATATTTATTTCTCTAAGCATGTCTTATTGTTGTTAGGTTCCATTGAGTTGGTGTCCAACTCATAGTGATTCTATGTGCAACAGTTGAAACACTTATTAGTGCTTCTCTGCTATTCATAGGGTTTTCAGTGACTGACTGAAAGCATGTTATGCATGTTTATATTTGGTAAAAGGTTTAGATATTATAAGGTACTCCAATGCCTTTAAGGAAAAAAAGTAAAACATAAAACATCATGGGTCAAAATGAAATTTATTGCTTGGAACTTTAATATATTTTGTGTTGTAAGGGGCTGTAAAGTCAGGCCCAACTCATGACAACCCTATGATACTTATAAAACCCTATGATACTTATAAAATTGAGAAAATAGTTTTGAAAAACTATGGCAAACTGTAAAAGAGACAGGAATAATACAACAGTAGCCAGAAAAATAGAAGATTATGAATGTTATCCACCAGGTAAAATTAGACTCCAATTTCTGACTCTTCTACCCTTTCCTCCTCTGTTAAGAGGTCCTCCAAAGATTATAAGGGAGATGAGTTATACCATGTATTGGATTTTCACCTAATATCCACTCACCTAGTCTTTTGACTTAATGTGTTCTGCAGATGTACAATAAAAAGAGTAAGGAGGAGCTATAATACAGTAGGGAATATCTCTTCATTAGATGCTCTAATTGCATTGATTTTCATACTCTCTAAGGTTAATGAAATTGTCCCTAACAACATTTTTGTGACTTCTTGATCCTAATATGATACACCAATAATATTACATTCTCAGAAGTATCTCCCAACAGTGTACAAATTAATCAATTGATACTGGATAGACAAAGAAATAATTATAACTTAACCTGTTCATTTGTTTACTGAATATATTTTGCTGCCTTTGGCATTCTTCTTTTCCATGCTGTACTGTTCTTTGTTATTTTTATTATATAATTGCCATGGGTCTTGATCTTTCTGATGGTTTGTATCTTAAGTGTCCCTCCAGGCTCATGTCTTAAAGGTTTCATTCCCAGATGATGATGCTATATGGAGGCTGGTGGAAACATTTTAGGAAATGGCACCTCCTAGAAGGAAACTAAGTCATTGTGTAACTGTGCAATGGGATGTAAGTCTGCTGCTGCATAAATACAATTTATGAAACATAAATTTTAGGCCTTTTTGTCTCTTCTTTGCCTTTTGCCCACACCATCAGCTAAGCAAGACCTTCCTGCCCGTTACTGCCAGGACCACCGATGAGGAAATAGCTTTCCTGCTCTCCCCAGGACCTTCCATGAGGAAAGAATGCTCTCCCGTTGCAATCATCAATAAGGAAAGAACCTGATCTCCATCTGATCACCAACGAAACAACAGCTGTCTCCTCGTGACCACCCAGAGGACCAACACAGGTGTTTCCCCCTGGAAGGCAAAACGCCTGAGGCTTTTCTTTTCTCCTGTTTCCTCCGGGGTCTCGAGGGCCACAGGAGTCCACGCCCCTCACCTGAGTGTCCCCAGTGAATTGTGTTTAGTGTCTGTGTACGCAGCAGCGCCGCCCGTCAGAACCTCCAGGCCGGACATAAATTGATAATGAAAAAGTGGGTTTATTTACTATTTGGCCAAAGCAGAAAAGGAAAAAACAGTTTTTAAAAGTTCTCCTTTGGCTTTTCTGTGACAGATCCTATCTTTTTATGTCACCAACATTTAACATAAAGTCTAAACAAGGAATGAAAGGAGGTATGTAAATTAAGGCATTATTGGGCATCTTCTTGAACAAAGGAGAATTCTCTGTAGCACTAACTCAGATTCCCAACAGTCACTCTCAAGCTGAATTTTCACTCCTCAATGTCTCTGTCCATTTTTGCTGTGACTAGAAATAATACTTATTATTTGTAGTTGTTGTTGTTAGGTGGTATTGAGTTGGGTCTGATTCATAGCGACCCTATGTACAGCAGAAAAACTCCCAGATTCTGTGCCAGGCACATGATCTTACTTATGTTTAAGTCCATTGTTTTATACACTGTCAATCCATCTAGTGGAGGTTTTCCTTTTTTTCATTTACCTGCCAACTGTCCCAAACATGATTGCCTCTGTCTCCTGAGTCCTGGAATTTACAGGTGTGCCCACAATGCTTGGCTGAATTTTTGAAAATAATGGTCTGATCTCAGCCTTTAAAAGAAAGAAAGAAAGAAGGAAAGAAAGGAAGAAAGAAAGAAATCAAAAGAAGGTACAAGAATGAAGTATTTATTATTGTTGGTGTTAAAGATGAGCAAAACTTAATGACAATTACACATGACAACATCAGATAAAGGCCAGAGTAACAAGAGAATTGAGTACATTTATAACTGTCTTTGTAAAAGAAACGTCTGATTACAGTGTAATACTTTAACTTTAAAAGGACATTCCGTGAACAGGGAAATCTGTAATTGTTTTCTAGAGTAGTTCAAACCGCTGAGACAGCACTATGAATTCAATACAAAACTGAACAATACAAGATGAAATAGCACCAAATTGATTGTTAACACAACTGGCCTCAAAAACAACATAATACTAAAATTCTTACATCTAGGACAAGTAAAGCAAGCCACAGGGGAAATAACTTTTATAAAATATTTATTTTCTCTCATATAAGTCAGTTTGAATTTGGAAAATATCTATAAATATATTTTTCTGAATAGAATACATCAAATCCATTGGTTCTTATTTTTTTAATGTTCATAAAAAGCAACTGGGGAGCTTGATAAGATTTAGATTTTAAGCTTCTCACTCCTCAGAAGGGTTGATTGGCATTTCTGGGATAAAACCAAATTTCTGCATTTTTAGTGAGCACACCATGTAAATCATATATCTCATTTTGACAACCCTAACTAATCATTACAGGGGCTGGGATTTAGCTCAGTGGGTAGAGCGCTGCGCTGCAGTCTCTGAGGTCCCGAGTTCAATTCCTAGCACCGCAAAAATGGGAGAAGGACCTGGCAATCCATTCCCAAGGCAATCCCAAGAAACAGTCAGCCATTGAAAACCCTATGAGGGTCGCTATGAGTCGGATACCAACTCGACGGCACCTAACAACAACAACAACAACTAATCATTACAAGATGAATCAAGGAAAGGGAAAGCAAATGAAAATAGAAATATTAGTGGTATATAGATAAAAATGCACGAATATATGTTTTCATAGGGCATATATTAGTGGGAAAATGTATTCATCACAAAAATGAGATAAGGAAAATTAATGAAGGGGGATATTAATTTTAATCTTTGAGTGAGACATCCATTACCTACATAAATCACTATGGAGAACATCTAAATCTTAAAATATCAGGATATAATTTTAAAGTTGATTTTCATTTTACAATAATATAAACCATTGTTGGTGCTTCTCTGCTATTCCTAGGGTTTTCAGCGGTGGATTGTTTAGGGAGTGGGCTGCTAAATCCTTCTTCTTAGGCTGCAGCACCCAGTATTCCCATAAAGCCTCTCATCCAACAACTAATCAGGCTAGACCCTATTTAGATACAGAGATCAGTTGGATTGGATGCCAGAGTGCTATGGCTGATGATTGTTTTTGTTGTGTTAGGAGCTGCCAAGTGGGATCCCGTTCATAGTGACACTTCTGGGGTTTTCAATGGCTGATTACTTCGGGATTGCTTCGGGAGTGGATTGCCTCAACCTTCTCCTGTTTTTATGGTGCTGGGTATCAAACCCAGGTCCTCAGAGAGTGTGGAGCAGCACTCTACTTACCAAATTAAACTCTAGCTCTGCCGATATATCAGACATTCTATTTTTTTAGAGGATTTATGAGGTTGATAGTTTAGTTTCTGCAAGATTTTCAGGAAAATGTATATATAAAATATATTGTTACTTTTCTCTAACTTGCCTTCGTTGCATTGAGGAAAGCATGATTTGCCTTTGATTTTTTTGTACTCATATTGTGTTTTGCCAAATTTCTGACAATGGCTCTGAGATTGTCTCTAGTTTCTATGTAACATATCAATGGTGAAGCCATAAGACATTCTTTTTTTTTATACTAGACTCAGAAATATGGAAATATGTTTTCTACTCTCATTTCTCTCTTGTTTAAAATTCTAACTCAGCTAAAAATCATAACAATAATAATTGCCAAGAGTGGATAAACACTTACTACAAGAACAATCATGACACTATGTGAGTTATGTTATTTAATCCTCATCACAGACTTTTAAAATAGGCATATTTATTATGACCATAATACAGATGAAGAAACTGCATCCTAGATGGTTTGAGTAATTTCCCAAAGTCACAGTGTCACTAGCAGCTTACAAAGAGCATCACATTGAATGTGAAGTGGGAAATACATCAGAGAATGAGATACAGAGGCCTTAAATGTCTTTCTGCATTTATTTGGTTCAGGTAAGGAATGCTTATCCTTGCAGGTGCTAACTTCTAAAGCAACACTCTTGATGGAAATTGGCTGGAGGGAATAGAAAGATTAATAAGACATGTTCTCTTCCTTTAGTAAATTCACTGTCCAGTAAAAGAAAAGGAAAAAGAATTTTGTAAAATGAATGTATTGTGTGGGTTCTGTAATACAGATACTTTTGTTGCCTTTAGAAAGACAAGAAGTATTTGACATATTACTTGCATTTGATCTTGCACTTGCTTAATTAAAATTATTATATAAAACAGTAGATACTTTTCGGGTAGAGAACAGCACAGGCAAACTAAAAAAAATAGGTACATTTTAACAATCACATAGTGTCAAACCCAGAGTTAAAAGCTATGCAATTTCTCATTGAATTCTGTGAGGCTGATCTTATCTTTCTAGGACATTAAAACTTAGGAAATTGATATATGAGGAGATTGAATGTTTTACCAAATGTGACTTCCAAAGAACTGATTACTCAAGGGATTGAGCCCCAAAAGTTTGACTTTGGTGTTCAGGGTCTTAACAATAAGGGGACAATTATTCCCACCTGAAAATTTGGTGGATGTGTTTGGAAACCAGCAGAAGACTATAATGAGATTGGAGTGAGCTGAAGGACATAATGTGAAATGAGGCTGAAGAGTGAGATTAGGAACAGATTGTGGATTGCCTACAATGTCTTACTGCAGAGTTTAGAATCCACTCTATAAGCAATACTCAGTGACTGTTAAATATGAGGAGTGGAAGGGTAAGCATCAGATGAAAGTCTTGGGAAGATAACTGTAGAAGAGTGAGGAATTATAATGGGAAATATTTCATGTAAGCTGAAAGTTGTAGGAAGTATTCAAATAGGTTACAACTGAGTTGAAATTGAGTCAAGAAAGAGATGGACTTCAAGAAGCAGGAACTGACTCGAAGACATTATAATGATAGAATCTGGAAATCTGTTTTATGTGTAGAAAATATTACAAGGTAGCAAGTTATATTAACAAAGGCTTGTAAGGGTTTACTACATTGCATACATTGATCTGTGTCTTACAAATATTCAGCCAATAAATCCTGTTGAAATCCTAAAAGGAATATAACTCTATTATTCATTATATAAAGAAACTGAGGCAAAGAATGGTTAGTTACTTTAAGTTCCCCAGTGAGGTAGAGTAAGAAGTGAATGGAATTAGTGCTTTATTAGGGCAGTGTATCAGAGAGATTGCAACATATTCAACTGGTATTTGTAGAACAAGCAATCTATTGTTATGTCTTGGAGAATGAAAATCAAAATGGAATATTCTACAATATAATTAGATGAGGCTTATCACCAGGCGAAACCAGTAAATTGCCGAAAATGATCCTTGCCACATTGCTAAGGAATACAGATGCTCCTTGATTTACTATGGAGTTATTTTCCAAGAAGCCCATTATTATCTGAAAACATCGTAAACCCAAAAGTGGATACAATATACCTAACCTATGGACTATCATAGCAAAAAATCACCATACATTGTAGAGCAAGGGTTGTTTCTCCTTGTGATCCCATGCCAGATGGCAAGTTGTAGCTGTCTGCTGCTGTCCAGAATCAAAAAACTATATGGTACCTGGGGACTGTGGCATAAACCTGTAATCCCAGCAACTCAGGAGGTAGAGGCAGGAGGATCACAAGTTCGAGGCCAGAGGCAGCTTATAAAATTTAGCAAATTCCTGTCTCAAAATAAAAATTTGCAAAACATTAGTGAGGCCCTGGGTTTAACTCCTAAGTACTACAAAATAATAATAATAATAACAACAACAACAACAACAACAACAATAAAACATATGGTTGCACACATTGATAGCCTGAGGAAAATTCCAAATTCCAAATTCAAGAGAGTTTTTAGCGAAGGCATATTAATTTTGCAGCACAGTAAAACTTAAGAAAGGACTAATAGGACAACTGTAATTTGGAGACCATCTGAATTCTCTAGAGGTAAAAATCTTAAATACATTTGCTAGTTCCAAGGTGTACAAGCCAACCATGGCATCAGACACACAAAAAAGGATCTCTTCTGTATTTACAATAGTCATTCCTAATGCGCAAGAAGTCGCCTTATTCAGAATCTTATGGAGGCATGAGTGAGTATGAACAAATGGCTTATAACATACCTCATGCTGAGATGGAAATAGCTTGGAGCCTTGGGAACAGGAGAGCTGCCCCATCTCACTACAATAAATTTTAGCAATTTAAGATAACTTGTTTTACAGTTAATTCTATGTATACTATTTCCTAGCTTTGTCTCAGCTTTTGTTTCATCTTTCCTATAAAATGTGAAACACTGCTACAGGAAAGCTGAAGAGAAATTTAGAACATTTTTCTCTTCTCTACTTTGTTAAATTGTAAATAAATCCATTTGCCTTCACAAACTTCTGTTTCCTAACTTTCTTTTTGGAATACAGGCAAACTAAGATGGTGGTTTAAGAACCCGAGTATCAAATTAGAGTCTCATTAACTCACCCCTCATTCCTAGGGCTAAATTTATATAGCAATGTAGGTAGCCTGTGTATGAAGTACCTATTTTATGAAATTTGAATTAGAGAAAAAAGCTAAACATTTGCACCACTAAAATGAATCTTTGTTTCAATAGTCATGGATGGATAGATATTTCTCTCCTTTCGTTGTAGGTATTTATTTTGCCATTTTCAAATATTAAAAAAATAATAAAAACAAAAAAGAGCATCCAAGAATTTTTTTAAATTTTGTTTTGTTTTTGCTGGCTGAAAGGAGAGGAGAAAGGAAGAGTTTGTTAATATGTTATAATAGCCTTTATAGTCAGTACGCCAAATAGGATGTTGACCATTGTTTTTTTCATGAGGACAAGGTTCTATAGAGAGAAAATGGGCATGCCTCAAATAGAAGAGATACACAAGATATCCACACTTTTAAGTATAAGTATGTCTGTATGATGAAATTAACTTTATATTTGGTATGGCCTACAGCTCTGGCAAATTCTCTATAGAGCATGGTAGCAGCTAATGCATCCTAATTTTAGTGGTTTACTTAGTTGCTGCTATTTGACTGTGGTAGATGTATTATATAGCTTATAATGGAAATCAGTTACCCAATTATGCATATTCTAAGACGAAGCTCATCATTCCACTATACACATGGGTAGGCAGCTTATTTAGGCTATTAAAAGTAAAATCGAAGTCAAAATAATCAGAGATAAACGGTTTTATTTCAACAAATGTCAATTTTATAATTTTATATCATCATCTTACTTCTCTCCCATTTATGAATCATACTTTAATTAGGGTTGAGAAAAGGACAAACAGCTAACATCTGTAGATTATAAAAATATAATTCACACATTTAATGCCCAACTTTCTAAACTAGAGGCTTCTTAAAGTATTTGAAAAGTGGTTATAATTGTCATTAAGATTAGACTATATATTTTGATTTTCTGAAAAATTTGATAGGGGATTAAGAATATTTTACTTTATATATTCTAATTCATTATTGACATAAGTGATATACCCAATTCACACTTAAGGTCTAGTCTCTAGATTATGCCAAGTGTTTTTTTTAAATTGATTTATTGACACTGTATTCAATATCTGACCATTTGCATCACATCATCTATTTAGCAGAGGCAAACAAATTGTAACTCCATTCAATACATACTTGAAAATTTATACTCTAAGTCCTGCATGTTGGTAAATGGTTCCCAAAATACTTGCATTCAAAATGCATTTGCCATTATCTTGTTAATAGGCCCTATTGCTTTAAATCTACAGGGAATGCAAATAACTGATAATTTTGTACTCATTAAGGAAATCTCCAGTGAAATACTTTGGTTAAATGTTCCAACAGGCATGTTTAGCACTTCTTTTGGGATTGGTAAAGTTCCAAAAGTCTGTAAATTAAAGTTCTGCAGAGTGCTATCAAATATGCATAATGAAGCCCTGGATGTAAATTAAGAAGATTTATATGGCTGCATTCTGCTTACGTTATTCAATAGCAATGCCTCACAGGTTTTTATGAAGCAAATAAAGTGTTCTTTTTCATGAATTCCATTTTAAATGGTCACTATGGATTCATTCTTACATTACTTGGTTCACCCATTAGAGAATGAATTGCTGTTTTAAATCTATAATTCATTGCAAAGGTTTATCACAAAACACAGTCAAATTACATGGTACTCCATGCATACTGCTATAAAGAAGTGTCTAAAGATATATGAGCAGCTCATACACATTCAGAGATAAATGCATGCTATTTATATTAATGGTCTTTAAAAACATTATCCAGGAATTATGATGTGGCAGTCTAACATCTCCTTCTCCTCTTAGACATAGCGATGCTAATCTCGCTGTATTACCTCTGAAATTTAATGAATGTTTTAAGTTTCGTGAGAAATGTCAACATCCAGTAAGAGGAATATATGAATTTTACCAACATAGATGCAATTCACCATCATATATTGTGGGAATTCTGTTGATGTAGGAAGACTGATATCCAGTATTGGAAGTGTGACCATGTCTACTTGAAAATGTACATTGTTTTATAGACAAGTTAAGCAATGAGGTAGGACATAAGCTTTCAAATCTTATTCTGCAGTTAAATTAAGGATATTTGAATCATAGAGACAAAGAGGAGAATTTGCATTCTATTTTAAAAAGCTGCTCTGAAAAGTTGATACTAAAAGGCACAGAAGGTGGGAGCCAAGCAGAATTAAGTACTTATGTTAAAGATTAAAAGGATGTCAAATACATGTAGGAGATATACAAATCTCTGTGTATATATATATATATATATATATATATATATATATATATAGTATATATATCAAGATATATGCATATATATGTCAGGAAATATGTGTTATGTTCAATTTGACAAGATTTAATGATTTTCAAAGTTAAAAAAACATAATGACACAAATTAGAAATCATTTTTCTCTTAATATTTTCAATACATTTGAGGACATGGATAGCATGTCAAATATATTCTGATGTTTGTTGTTAGGTGCCTTCCAGTCGGTATCCGACTCATAGCAACCCCAATAGGGTTTTCAATGGCTGAGTGCTTCAGGATTGCCTTGGGAGTGGATTGCCAGGCCCTTCTCCCATTTTGGCGGTGCTGGGAATTGAACTCAGGGACTCAGAGACTGCAGCGCAGTGCTCTACCCACTGAGCTAAATCCCAGTTCTGATATTAAGAAGTTTACAGTAGAGTAAGCATAAAAATCCATTAAAATCAGAATGTTCTTTACGTGAACTCTCCGTTAATCATTGACATATATGCTTTCCTGTTAAATGTTTGCCTTTACACTAAAAGTGTTATCTCCTCAATTCATTGTAAGTATTTTATCGGTGTTCTCTTATTTTGAAGGAACCTTTTCACCATGTTGGCAAAAGGAAATAGCTGGGAAAGCTTAGCACCAAACCTATTATTTAAATTTCTCCTCAAACCATGTCATATCAATGTCAATATTCAGATCATTACTCTATTCATGTTTTAATGTTTATAAATTTAATTAAACTAAAAATAAGTACTTTTCCTTAAGATTTTACATGAAAGTGCATATTTAAATTCAAATTTTCATGATTAATAAATTAGGAGGAATATAATTTAGGATTTTTGTTGGGTAGTTCTCCTTATTCTACCAGAAGATTCCAATGTTTTTATTTAGTAATTACCCAGACCCAGGATAATTAGGTTTTGCATATTAGCCAAAGTTATTTCTTATAGGGTTTTATGATTTAAATATGGATAGTGTCTCCCAAAGATCCACATGTTATGGACTTGGTCTCCAGGATCCTGCTATGGGAGGTGGTGGAATCTTTGAAGGTGAAGCCTTCAGGGAGGTCACTGAGGTGTGTCCTTAAACTGGACTGTGGGATCCTGCCCATACTCTTCTCTTGCTTGTTCCTAACACATTCTCTTGCTATTGTCATCTGTCATTCGCTAGGACGTGGTCAAGTCAAGGTGTAGTGCTCCCCAAACCTGCACTATGTTGTTTGGATTTTGAACCTCTAAAACTGTGAGCTAAATAAACCATTTTTTACTACATAAGTAGCTTCTGTTCATTATTTTGTTGTTGCAATACAAAGCTAACTAACACACAGAGATTAGACTAACTCAGTCAAAAGAACTTGAGAACATTTACTGGAGCAACCAAAGGAAAATATAACCCATTTTCTTATAATTCTTTAAATATGGGGGAAAGAGTACAATTTTAGTATCTAGACAGACAGGGAAAGAGAAAAAGAGAAAGATAAGAGGGAGGGAGAGAGAGAGAGAAAGAGAGAGAGAGAGAGAGAGAGAGAGAGAGAGAGAGAGAGAGAGCACGCACAAGTGAGCAAGCTAGGTCAAGATACAGAAGATGATTTGTGATTCTCGTTTTTCTTTTTCCTTATGGACAGCATCTCACTGTGTTGCCCAGGCTGGCCTGGAATTCCATATGTAGAACAAACGCCTCAAACTTGTATCTGCCCTCCTTCTTCAGCATCTTGAGTGTTGGGATTACAGGCATGTGCCATCACACCCATCTAATATGTGATGCTTAATTTTATTTGCCAACTTTGTTTGGCCAAGGTGCCCAGATATTTGGTCAAACATTAATGTTGATATTTCAGTGAAAGTGTTTTTTAGATGAACTTGACATCTAAAGTAAAAGGGATATTCTCAACACTGTGTAGGGACTTTATCCAAACAGATAAAGGCCTTAAAAGAACAAAAAGTATTCTCTCAAAATATTTTGCCAAGAATCTGCCTTTCAGCTCAGACTGAAGTACTTATTCTATAGATTTCCAAGCTGTTGTTTTATTCTGAAGGCGTAGATGCACAATCATGATGTCACATAAGTTAATCTCCAAAAATAAGTCTCTTTCTTTCTCTCTCTGTCTCCCTCTCTCTCTCAGCACACGTGCATGGGTGTATGTCTGTGTGTGTGTGTGTGTGTGTGTGTGTGTGTATGATCCATTAGTTCTATTTCTCAGGAAAACCTGGTATGTAATTTTCATTGCTATTTTTGTACTCATCCATGCCTGAAGTAATATCTACTTCTGACCTTCTCATTTAATTGAGCCCAATAAATCTTTTTAGTTAAAATAATTTGGCTTAATTTTCTTTCATTTATATAGTAGAAGGATTCCCAATACTGTTTGTATATTTTTAAAGACAGAGTTAAAAAAAAAAAAGTGAGGCAGTGGTCTTTAACTGATAGGTGCTAACAGATTCCTGTGTAAATTTGAAGTAAACAATTTTACTCTCTGATTTTCAGCTTTTTGCCTGAAAAATGAATACAATTATACAGAGGTCTTTTAAGATGTTATTAAAATGTATGGTAGTATTTTGTAAATTATGAGATGGGATACAATGCAAAATATGTACCAAATTCAAGAAAGATGTGATTTTTTCTTTTTATTGAAAAGACAATTTTAAGTCAGTATTTACTTTATGCTACTAATTAGTCTCCATAATTTTTTGTGTATTTATTTGTTTATTTGCAGTACTGGAGGGTTGAGCCCAGCACGTTGAGTGTGCAAAGCAAGTACTCTACAACTGAACTGTATCACAGCCTCATTTTGACATTTTCTTTTGAGACAGGGTCTTGGTAAGTTGTGCAGGCTGCCTCTGGCCTTGAACTTGTGATCCTTCTGCCTCATAGAGAAGAAAAATCCTTAGAAAACTTTCAAGAAATCTCTGAAATAAAATAGATGGGCATTTGCTTAAAATTTTTAATCATTTTGTTGTGCAACTGAATTAACATTTGAGTTTTAGTGTAATGGTGACAAAGCAAAATCAAGAAGTCTACAGGCTTTATTTCTGTAAATAGTATAGTGGTGATTTCCTATAGTAAAATCCAAAATTGAACACCAGCTTTCCTTCAGATAAATAAAATTTGCATGAATGTAGAGAGCATATAGTTTGCTTTGTGCTGTAACTGTTCTAAGAATTTTTCCAATTTGAAAAATCTAGTTAAGTTTATTAACTGTTTTCTAAATTTATATGACCATGGATATTTTTATTCATAAGATATGAATTATCATCCTATTGAATTATGTTATAGGAGACACAACATAAAACATATTAGTAGATCTATATCCATGTTAGGTACTTTTGAATTTTGGGGCATAGCTGGAATCACATAGTTTTCCAATATTATTGTGTTATATAGGACAATACAGATTGGGTTCCCTTCATATATTCAGTAAATTCTGTGATGAATCTAAGAAAAGGAAAAAGTTAAAGGGATTGTTGCTTTGTTAGCTGCCATGGAGTCAGTGTCCAATTCATAGCTACACTATGTACAACAGATGAAACACTATTGTCAGTGCTTCTCTGCTATTCATAGAGTTTTCAATGGCTGATTGTTTTTTGGGAGTGGGTTGCCAGTTCCTTCTCCCAAGCCTATAGCACATGGTGTTCCTAGGCAGTCTCCCATCCAAGTACGACCAGGCCTGACTCTGCTTACCTTCTAAGATTTGATGAGATTGGACACAGCAATGGTATGGTTGCAGGCAATTAGAGGGATAGACACAGTAATTGTCAGACTTTGGATTGTAGAAGATGATAGAGATGTAAAGAAAAATCGGTAAGGAATATTAAATTTTCAGCCTTCCTTTCTAGAAACCTGAGAAAAACTTGAGAATTCTCATCATGGCCCAGATTCATACAGAGTTAGAATATTTTAGTTGAGTCTAATTTTTAAAGAGAACTTTTAAAATTGGGAACAAAATTAGTGTGCATTATTTCTTCCAGTTTTTCATGGAAACAATGTGAATAAAAACATAATGTACTCTACAGCAAGAAAAGTGACTAGTCATCTTTATCCTAATAAAGAAAGACCAAAAATGAAAGAAAAGACTGCCATTAAGACTGAATATTTTTTGGGAAACACTGAAAAAATGCAGATGAAATGGAGAAATAGCTGAATAAAAACACTCTTAACAGTCTTATAAGGGACTTGGAATGCCTAGCATTAATTGACCCATCACCCTGGTCTGCACCATTATGAACCTGGGAAAAAAGCCTTCCCACAATGGGGAAAAGCTAAACAGATGCCCAATATCCCACACTGACACCATGAACACCCTGAAGTTTTTACTGCTGTAAAATCTTCTGGTCACGATAGACTTTGAGCCCAACTGAGGAGTTTTTGAAGAAAGTACACTATTTTACACCTCTAGAGGAAAGTCAATTGATTTAGTACCCTGTTTCTCCCAGAGTGCTATTGCCATTTTGAAAACCAATTGTGCCCTGCTCTCATTGTCATACATGAATCATACTTCCAATTTACTGGAGTGGCTATATTCCCTTATGGGGCTAGTTTCATTAACCACACTGCATCACCCTGATATCCTAAAGTCACTACATGTTGAAAGAGGGTAATGCTCATTGGCATGACTAAGTCTATTTTGTCCCTTTTTGGCTCTATTTTTGCTTCTTTAACTTTTGGTCACCCTCTCTGCAGTCACTATATATTCTAAGAACATCTGAAAATCTTTACAAGAAGGGATTCAAACTACCCCCATACAACAGAGAGACTTGCATAACAAATTACCATCCTGCTCAAATGAGGATGATTATCTGTGATGGTAAGGCTTCACCTTTGAATAGGAGTAAATATCTTATAGAAACCAGATTTCTCCCTTCAAGTAATGACCTCTTTGAACAACCTTGCAGAACCATAATGAAATAATGAGGAACTACACAACAGGTTGATCAAGACTGCTTCCCTGGTCTAAATCTTCCTCAGTCTAAAACTAAAGCTCATGACGATACCCTGAGGATGGATTTCAGATCGCCTAACACCTTTATCTGTTCAAATGTGGCCACAAAGATTAAATCTCCTTTCTCTGCCCTTCATCACTAACTCATTTCTTTTAATTGGTATACATGGAGTAGTATCCAAGCCTAGTCTGTTGGGAACCAAGACTTTTCCATTAAAACCCTGGTAACTGACTTATGCTGTCCTTAGAGACTGACAGGGGCACTCTGCATGGCAGAAGCCACTTACCCTAGCTACTCTGACAGCTGTGCCTCACAAACTGAGTTTAATTTACTCCACACAGTCCCCAGACTCTGATAGATTTGTTCCATGCTGCCAAAGCACAGGTCTCCAACTGCCCAATGACCTGCACTTATCTTTCACAGGAACCATGGGATTAGCACTGTTCAGCCTGTCCTTGCCTGAGAACACATGGTGACCGACTAGTTTTCTGACACATTGTGATGAGTTGTGTGCTACATCACATCCTGCACAGTAGTCCTGAGGTTTTGTATCCCACAGAATATCCTCCTGCTTCTGTGAATGTGCATGGGACTTCACCTGCCTGGGCCTATTCCAATGATCACACAGGAAATGCTTCATTATTTCTGTTGTGTGAATCAATTTACATGAGCTACTAGAGTGTTCCAACCATGCACAGTCTTTGGAGATAAGCAGGCTCTTTGAAGGTATATCTTCTTCATTCCCAAAGCCATAAATTGCAGCTGAAAAAGACATAAGGACAACCGTACAGTACTTAACCAGATCCAAGGCAAACAACCCTATAAAACCAATACTCTAAGGTACATCATGATAACGTAATTAGTTATGAAGTCCATCGTATAAAATTAAGAGATAACTGATCCACCAGGTATGTAAATATCAATGTAGGAACACAAGAAATGTGAGAAAGAAAGGTAAACATGATATCTCCAATTGAAAACAATAATTCTCTAGCAAAAGAACTCAAAGAGAAAGATGTAGGTGAAATAACCTTAACCATTCAAAATAACTCTAAGAAAATTCAATGAAATACAAGAGAATATAGACAATTCAGTAAATTTAGGAAAGTAATTCATTACATAATGAAAAATTCAACAAAGAAATAGAGATCATGAGAAAGATCCAAACAGAAATCTTGGAAGTGAGGGACTCAATGAGTCATATAAAAAATACATTTAAATGTCTTTACAATACACTAGATCAGACAGGAAAGAATGGAAAAAGAGAAAGAAGATAGGAAGAAAAAAGAAAAGAAAGAAAAAAAGACAGAAAAGAGAAACAAAGAAGGAGGGGAGGGTGAAAACCTCAAAGACTTATAGAAAAATACTAACTTAAATAAAAATATATTAAAATTATGTGAGTTTGAAAAGGTGTTGTTGGGGGCCGTATGTTGGGTATGACTCACAGTGACACTATGTACAAAAGAAAGAAACACCTCCTGACATTGTAACATGCCTGGCATTATGGTAGTGCTTCTCTGCTATTCATAGGGTTTTCAATGGCTGGTTGTTTCAGGAGTGGCCTGACATATCCTTCTCGCTTCAAAAGATGAAGAGAAGGAAAATGGTATTAAAAGAAAACTATTTAATGAAATTATAACTGAAAACTTCACTAATCTTGGGAAATAAATGGAAATTCAGGTCCAAGAAGCTTAAAGAACCCCAAGTAAATTTGACCAAAAGCAGTCTTTTCCATAGCACATTAGAATTAAGCCGTCAGAAGTCTGAGACAAATGGAGGATTCCAAAACAGCAGGAAAAAAGCATGAGTCACATTTCAAAAACCTCCATTTTTCTAACAGATGATTTCTTAGCAGAAACCCAACAGGAAGGAAGGAAAAGGGATCCCATAGTTAGTCATATAAGAAAAAAGAAAAGAAAAGAAAAGAAAAACTAAAATATTATACCTAGTATAATGCCTGTGAAGAAGAGAAAATGACTAAGACAAGCAAAATCTAAGGGAATTCACCATCAGACCAGATATACGGACATAAAGTTACATAAGGGAGTTACATAAGGAAGTCCTCTAACTGAAGTGAAAGAAAAATTACTGCTATCATGAAAACATTAACTTATAAAACCCACTAGAAGAGCAGATGCAGAAGATCAAATTAATCAAAATTTTATCAGTACAGAAAGCCACCAAATCATAAAGATAATGAGAAAAAGCAAAAAACAAAAGGTATTTGAAACAACCAGAATCAAATTTAAAGATATATCAATTCCTATATAATAATATTTGGGCATTTCAACATCCAGTTTCATTAATGGTCTGATCACCAAAACAGATACATAAACAAACAAACGAACAAACAAAAAATAAAGAAATATCATAGTTGGGTGGAGAAGATGGCTCAATGGTAAGAGTGCTTGCATAGCATGTGAAAGGCCCTGAGTTCAATTTCCAGCAGAAGAAAGGAAAAGAAGAAAAAGAATGTTGCATCAAGGAGGCCAAAAAACTTCAAGAGACTCAGGACTTGCGTAAAATAATAAAATTTATTGCCAGCAAGGTGAGCCCAAGGAACCTGGTCATCTCAGGACTGACCCGGAACTTCAGTTCCCCTGAGGTTATATAATCTACAGCAGGTTGGGGGTTGCAAAGCCTTAACTGGAGTAACCACATGTGCATGGCCCACATGACCATCTGCAAGTGGGCTAACTGAACTAAGATAGTCGTCATGGAAAAAGGCAGATAGGGGACAAGAGAACAGGAGGTAACTTATAGGGAAGAGGTTTCTATGGAAATAGGGAGATAGTGGGCAAGGATAAGGGAGGTAGTTATCAGGGTGGAATGTGAGATAAGTTTTAAATACACAGCAAGATAACTTTAATATGTTTGAAACAAGGAACATCAAGTTTCAGTAGTAACATTTCAAGGATTCATTATGGTAAACATTGTGGCATTTTACTTTTGATTTATGCCTTCCACAATAAGAAAAGATTAGAAAAGAAAAGTAAATCTAATAGACTTTTCCAGAACATTTTACTCAGAAGCTGAAGAATATATGTTCTTCTCATTAGAACATAGAAGATTCTCTAGGAGAGATCATATGCTAGTTTACAAAAACAAGTCTCAACAAATTAAAAAAAAATCATAAATGCATCTTCTTTGATGTAATATAATAGAACTGGAAGACAAAAACAAAAGCAACTTGTCAAATTGTACTATTGAATGAACAATGTCATCAATCAATAAAAGAGGAAATTAAATAATTTTTGAAACAAATGAAAATAGCAGCACATAATGCCAAAAAGTCACAGGGTATAGGTAAAAAAATATACAGAATAAAGTTTATAGCAATTGGCATCTACATAAAAAGTCATTTCAAATAAGCATCTTAACATTGCAATTCAAAGACCTAGGAAAGCAAGAACAATTAAATCCAAAGTTACAAGAAAAGAAATTCTTAAAATAAAAAAATAATAAATCAATGAAACAAAGAGTTGTTTGTTTTATTTTTGGGGAAAGATAAACTAAAATTGACAACCATTTGGTTCTACTGGCAAAGAAGGAAAGAAGTTTCAAATAAAATCAGCTATGAAAGAGGAGATATAACAACTGATATCACAAAATAGAAAGTGTGATCAAAGAATATAATGAATGTTTAACTCAAAAGAATTATTACAGTAAAAACACGTTCCCATTAATGCCCCCTGCAAATATTCCCCTGGCTTCCAGCATACTTATTCCAACATTCTTGCCACTTTCTGAAGCAATTCTCAAATTCCTTTTATTTTTTTTAAATGTATTCAATTTCAACCTCCATCATGACAACACACTGTACTCATCAGTCCTGGTATAGCAATTTCTGTCAAATACTAGATTATGGTATGTCCTCATTCGCCTTATTCATTAGATTTGGCACCATGCAACTTTTACCTCTTCCTCAAAGGCCAAATGACTTTGAAAGTTAAATGTTTGGAATTGATTCAGGACATAAAGGCAGCCACAACATCACAACCTAAAGTTACCCACAAGAGAACTTCCCAGAACTGCTACAGAAAGTGGCAAGAACAATGGGCTAAGTGTTAAAAGCTAGGAGGAATACTTGAGGGAGATTAACAGGAATGTGTCTTTTACTGCAATTTATTTTAAATTTTAACATTCACCATATCTTTGGATCATATTACATAAACTGATTGTTAAGGACTATTATAATCAACTATATGCCAACAAATTGGAAAACCTGGAAGCCAACAAATTAGAAAACCTGGAAGACATGAGTAAGTTTTCAAACACATTTAACCTAACAAAATTGAACCATAAAGATGAACAATAAAGCCTAGTACCAGGTGAATTCATTGTGAAATTACACTAAACTTTAAAACAAGAACACCAATTGTTCTTAAACTATTTAAAATTATTTGAAAGGGAGAGAATTCTTCCAAACTCATTCAATGAGGTCAGCATTACTTTGATACAAAAACTATACAAAGATACTCCTCCAAAATAAAACTATTCCAACATCCTTGATAAACATAGATGCAAAATTTTCACCAAAATCTTAGCAGACCACATCCAACCATGTATCAAAAAGATCATCACCATGATCTGGCTGGTTTTACTCCAGGAATGTAAGGATGGCTAAACATATGCAAATCAAAAATATAATATATCATATCAATAGAATGACCTGCAGCTGTAGCCCTGTGGCATACGATCT
>VMDO01021052.1:21135-36273 GCA_007922755.1 Pedetes capensis
GTACCTGGATGGGAGACCGCCTGGGAACACCAGAAGCTGTAGGCTGGGAGAAGGACCTGGCAACCCCCTCCCAAAAATCAATCTGCCATTGAAAACCCTATGAACAGCAGAGAAGCACTGACAATAGTGTTTCCCCTGTTGTACAGAGGGTCGCTATGAGTTGGATACCGACTCGACGGCACCTAACAACAACAACAATCAATAGAATGAAGGAAAATAATATAGTCTTCCTAATTGATGAAAAGCATTTGATAAATTTAATATATTTTATTAGAAAAATTATGAACAAATTAAGCATTGAAGGAACGTATCACAACACAATTATAATTATATATAATAAGCACACAAATGACATCATACTGAACAGGGAGGACTTCAGATGTTTGCTGTAAGACTTGGAACTAGGTAGTTCAGTTTGGAATTAGGTAGTTCAGTTTCACATTCAATACAGTACTGGAAATCTTAACCAGAGAATTTAGTCAAGAGAAAGAAAACCAAAAAACATACAGAAAAGAAGGGAGGAAGTCAACTTTCCCCTTTTGAAGGTCAGATGATTTTACACATCAAGAAATATAATGAAGATTACAATTGATAAATTCAGTAAGGTAGCAGGACACAAAATCTATGTAAAAACATCAGGAGCATTTTTATGTATTGATAATGAACTTATTAGGAAAGTAATCATGAAAACAATCACTTTCACAGTAGCTTCAAAATTGTACCTAGAAATAAGTTTAATCAAAGAAATGAATGACCACAATAATAAAATTTGCAAAACATTGATGAAAGAAATTGAAGACAAAACAATGGAAAGATGTCTCAAGTTCCTAGAGTGGATGAATTAATATTTTACAGTGTCATTATTATCCAAAGAAATAGACAGGTTTCATGCAGTCTGAATAAAAATAACAATGGTATTCTTTAAATAAATAGAAAATAAAACCATTTTAAAATTCATAAAAGATACTGGAGATCAGAAGTAATCTGTAGCACAAAAGATACTAGAGAGCAGAAGTAGTCTCAAGCAAAAAGAGCAAAACTTCATGATACGTAATCTCAGGACATACTAATATTTTAATAAATACAGCAAGATACTGTTGTAAAAACTGACACACAGGCCAATGGAACCAATGGTAATCTCAGAAATAAATTAAGAAACTACCAGAAGAAAACATTTGGTAAACACCTCATGAGTTTAGTATAGACAATGATTTTTCAATTAAACACACACACACACACACACACACACACACACACACACACACACACACAAACACACAGCACAGACAACAAAAGCCAAAATAAAGAAATTATATTATATTCAAATGAAAATTTCCACAGCAAAGGAAACCATTTACTAAGTGAAGAGAGAATCTACTGAATGGAAGAAAAGTTTCCAAACTATTAATACAAAAAAAGATTCTTATACAGAAAGTGCAAAGTACTCTGAAAACTCAATAGCACAGCTTCCAATAATCCAATTAAAACAGGTAAATGATCTGAATAGTTGTTTCCCAAAAGAAGAAATGCAAATGCCCAATAAGTATGAAAAAATGTGCAACATCCCTGAATCTCAGGGGATTGCAAATCGAAATCACAATATGATATTATCTCACCCAACAATGTCTGTTGTCAAAAAAGCAAAAAATAGCAAATGCTGATTAGGATGCAGAGAAAAGGAAACTCTTATAAAACTCTCTGGGCTAGTGTAAATTGGCACAGTTATTATGGTGAACAGTATGGACAGTCCTCAAACCAGATCTATCATATGATCTAGTTATCCCACTTCTAGCTATGCATTCAATGGAAATAAAGTTAGTATATCAAGGAAATACCTAAACTTCTGTGTTTAGTGTAACACTATTCACCAATAGTCAAGATATAGAATCAATCAATAGGTGTTCATTGATAATTGAATAGGTAAAATGTATTAATCACATACACAAAGGAATATTACTCTCCCACAGAAAAGAATTGCATCCTGTCATTTGCTGAAAAACAGGTGGAACTGGAGGACATTATGTGAAGTGAAATAAGTCAAAGGAAAATACTGCATGTTCTCACTCATATATGAAAACTTTAAAAAGTTAATTTCAAGAGAGTATAATAATATTTACTAGTACAGGAAGGAAGAGGATAGGGGAAAGTTGAATAACAGGTACCAAAACATAGTTAGATAGAACCAATATGTTCCAGTGTTCCAGTGTTCTACAGCACAGTAAGGTGTCTATCCTTCATGATAATCAATTATATATTTTACGAATAACTAGTAAAGAGGATCACAAGTGTACCAAGCATAAAGAAATAATAAGATGGAAATATTAATTACTTTGATTTGATCAGTATAATTTATGTACGTGTATCAAATTAAATTATAACATAAATATCTACAATTATTATTTGTTAATTAAAAAGTTAAATTAAAAAACAACAATAAAGGAAAAAATCTCTCTACTGTTAAGAATGTTATTTAAATTTGGCCACCCATAAATGACAAAATACCTTGAGGATGCCAATAGCAAAATGCTTTGTTTACAATGCACATGGAAAGATCTTATAAAATTACTTAATGTCATTTGGTTTTGTTTTTGAAATGAATTTGAAATATTAAAGTAATACTTTATATCATTATATAAAAAGGTAATTTCAATAAAATAGGCTTACAAATTTATTTATATTTGTGTGTGTTCTTATTGAATGGGACAAGTAATTTTTTGTTAAAACATGTTTGTAGATTTTCTTATACTTTAAAAATAAAGAAAGTAAAGTAAGTTGAATCTTCCTTTTTGGTACTGATAATATCCAAATTATTCAACATAGTCACTACATTATTCACATTTAATAAAATGATGCTGCATACCTAAGTAGCAGCATAATTATTACAAAAGCTCACAATCCCTAAGGAATCTAAACATTCAGTTCAAGAGGTCACCTTTTGACAGTCACATTATCTAAATGTAAATGCCAGGTCTCAGCTGTCATTGCCTACACAAGTATAGTGACAAGAGATTACCAAAAGAAATATTCTTTGATTAACAGCCAAGTATTACCAGAAATTATGCCATAAAAGTTTTCAACAATATGGACTTAGTATTTATATACAAACAAATATGGACTTAGTATTTATATACAAAAACTCTTCTATTGGCAGCATGGGAAAGATTTCTTTTTTTATTCTCAATTTAGCTTTTAGAATAAGCTATAGTTTTTTTAAATAATTAGTTTGACTAAATAGGAAGGGAGAAATTTCAAAGTGAAGCATTTGAAAAGGCAAAATATTGAAATATTTTTAGAAAATAAGTTATAGGAATTCACCAAAATCATATTTCTGATTATGCAAATAGATTATAGATTTGTAAGAGATGTGTAAATTAACGTGCCACCCAATTAAGCTAGTATATGTCTTGACACATTTTATTTTATAGTTGTTGTTATTGTTGTTGCTGTTATTTTTAATAGTTACTTAATATGGTAATAAGCAAAACAAAAAAAATCAATAGTGACAATAACAACAACAAAACCATTACCAATAGTTATTTCAGAATCTAAAATGGATGAGATGTATGTACATATGTATTGTTGAACTGAATGCATATGAATATTTTTGTCAGTGTATTTAAATAGTCACATTTTGTTTACAGTTCTTACTCTGCCTCTTTATGTGTGTGTGTGACCTCATATAAAATTGTTAAACTCGGTGCCACTCAGCTGCCTGATATTTTTAAAAGGAGGTTAAAAACTAACCTAAATATGGTTAAGTGGCTTGGACATCATGTAATCTAAAGAAAATTGATGAGTACCTAGTAGTTTACCTAGGATATAAGATGTTACTGGACAGAAAATTCCTTGTACCCAGGAAAGAATCCCTTTTCAAAGCATAATGCAAAAAATCAAGAGTTGGACAAGAAATGAAAAGAGAAGTTTATTTGGGAAAATATCTCTAAAATAAGGACAGATATCCCAGTGGTAGGCTATTTTCTTTGAAAATGCTACAGCAGTCCGCATCCTAACTATTTTTATGAATTATCAGAATATGGAAAGAATTTGAATTTGAGAAGTGTAGTGTGCATCTAGAAAACCACTTTTTCTTATTTTAGGAAATAAACTTTAGAGATAGATTAGTATCATAAATTCAAGAAGATCTAAGATTCTACAATTGGTGTTTCTGAATACTCAGAATGTAGGATTCTAGTGCTAGTACAAAGCAAATATGATTCTTTGTGACAATAAAATTTATTCCCTCGTTACTTTGTTAGCCGTGTGACATATACAATTCTTTCCTAAGAGAAATAAAATAAAATTCATGCTAATTTTTCTAGTATCTTGTCAAAGTGGAAAATCTCTCAGATGTAATGAGCCACTGCTTTGTGTTACAAAAAATAAGAGTATTGAGTAATTAAAATGTGTTTGAACAAAAATTTATACTTAGTATGCCTTTCATTAAAGTCCACATATGTAATTTTATTTTAAAATAGAGCATTAGATTGAAAACAAATTAAAAATTAATTCTACTGGCCAAAGGGAAAGTAACAAAAGTGAGACTTACATATGTATAATATTCATTGTTGTTTATATTATTTACAAAAGAGTAATTAGATTAAATTACTTGACCTCAAAGTTCATTTTACTTTAATATTCTATAAGTCTACATTTGAATGACTATGACTTTTCAAACTCTTAATTTGTTATTTTAAATATTTTCTTACATAAACTTTTAATATTTGTTATCCTCAATTTTTATCTATCTCTATTTAAAAGGATAAACCAAACTTGAAAACAATTTTTTCTTACTAAATTCAGAACAAATTAACAATCTAGATAACCAACAGTTAAGAAAGTTACATGTACTACAGAGAACAGGAATTTTAAGCAAAATGGGTGGGTGTAAAACATAGTTTTGAACTAAAATATACTAGAAGACTGATATGGTTTGGGTTTCAATTATTCCCCAAAAGCATATAGGCTAGACTTAATCTCCTGCTGGTAGCCCTATTAGGAGGTGGCAGGAACCTTAAAAGATGGGTCTTAGCGAAGTAGTTTTGGCCATTGGAAGCATGCACTTGAAGGTGATATTGAGACTTCTGTCTCCTTCCTCTCTCTATTTTTGCTTTCTGGGCTCCATGAAGTGAGTACTTTTCCTCTATCACAAGGACCCCTCCTTGATGTGGTTCCTTACAACAGGCTCCAAAACAATGGAGCCAACCAATGATTGAATGCAACCCCTGAAACCATAAGCCATCAAATATACTTTTCCTCTTTTTAAGTTGTTTATCTCAGTATTTTTTTTTATAGCAATGGGGAGCTGACAAACACCAAGACATAATGGCAATGCCTACAGAAATGACCACAACTAAACTAATAATTCCTCCAGATGTTTAATACCTGAGTATCCAGATGACAGATGGAACATTCAGTTATATATTTAACATATAAATCAGACTTGCATTGTTATATGTACTCACTAGAATAATGATCTGTCAAACAGCAGGCATGTGGTTCTATGTAACATTTTGAAGGACAAATAAAGGCCTTTTCTGTTCCTTTTTTTATTAGGCTTTGGTTCTGGTGTTGTCTATTGATTATTGATTTAATTAAATCTATATGTGCTATAACTCTTTTTGTAGCATAAATATACACACGTGTAAACAGACCTCCCTCCCCACACATGAAACTCAAAGTATTTTGAAGACAAATGTATAGACTTTTTGATTATGTTTATCCAAATAGAGAAATTTCTTTAAAAAATCTATACAATAATTTTCAAATATTCCTATATAAAAAGAACATTTCTGATTAGAACCTTTTTATATGAAGAATATATTTTAGCATACAACTTCAAGAGAATTTTACTACTCATTTTTGTCCATATGGACAGAATTGTAATCTATTTCCTGGTAAAGTGTGATAATAATGTAAATTTTTATGAGGAAAGATCTTAATTGAAGTAAATTTAAATTGAAATTTTAATTGGAAATAAATTTCTACATTATCATACCAAGAATCTATTCAATTTAGTCTACTGCTAACTTTGTAATTTCTCTCCTTTATTTTGGAGATGCACATTATTTTAAGGATAATTCTCCAATTCATGAGTATAATGATGTAACATTCTACTCTCATTGACTCTGGTAAATACTGTGACTAGTTATATAAATTCTAAATTCTACAGTTGCAGTACACATCTCCTCAACAATAACAAACCAATTTCATTTAATGGGAGTAAATTTCATTCATGATTATGAATCTGTTTCAAGGAAAAGATTATTTAAGTGGCCATGCAAAGAGTATTTAATTGAAAAATGTATACATTTGCTATGACTCATTGACCTCTTTCCAATAAATTCAATTAATTCTAAAATTTCTTTTTGTGCATCATGGAAAATTTGAACTGCAAAGAACTATTTAAAAAAGCATATCTTGACACTGAATATACAGTTTGTTTATCATAGAAAAAGAACAGTATTAGTTAAAAATAATTTGTAAATTTGCCATATATTTGGTAATAGTTTTATTACTATAAAAGTTTTTCTGGGTATGGTGGCACAGTCTGTAATCTCAGCACACTGGAGGCTGTGGCAGGAGGATCTTGAGTTTGAAACCATCTTGGTCCACATAGTGAGTAATTGTCTCAAAAACAAACCAAACCAAAACAAACAAAAGACAAAGATTTAATTTACTAGAGATCACCTATTTTGGATATCTTCCTATTTTTCTTATTCTTAATTGCACTGGTTTTTAGATTTCTCCTAAAAGTAATTTTGTATTCTTCATCTACCGCCATTTACCTTCAGGGATTTGGGGGTGTGTATCCTATAGAACTGGGAGAAGGACGTGGCAACCCACTCTCAAGGCAATCCTGAAACAATCTGCCATTAAAAACCCTATGAGGGTCACTATGAGTCGGACATGACTTGACTGCACTTAACCTAAAATTCTCAGGAATTGTGAAAAGGATATGAATTTCTGTGTTTGATTTGTTTTGTTTTTCCAATTTTTTTCATAACAAAGGCAGCTCTGTCACATGTTTGGGTACAAAAATGATCACCCGTATCTGACAAGTGACTGCTAGCTATAATCCATTGTATCCATACCCTTGACATGTCATCATTCTGACTGATGCCTGCACATAAAACTCTTTGCATACTTGTATTGAGTTCCTAAAATTGTGCTTCCTTGTAAGATTTCACTCATGTCCCTCAGATGAGAGCTGACACTGCTTAAGTGTCTCACTCAAACTTATGTCTGCCAAACAAAATAAAACCTGCTATGTGCGACTCACAAGATGAACAATAATGAAAAACATAAAGAGCCTCAGGGGTACCAAGAAAAATATTGTCTTAAACCTATCAGATATGTGACTTGCTTTGTGAATCCAATTTGCCAGAGACTCAATTTGCCATTTCTAATGTTGACGCCAAATTTCCATCTTCTGACTAGAACATTTTGCTCTTCCAAATGCCATGATATAAATAAGCCACACTTACTACTGAAAAGCTTATGGATATTTTCAGAATCTTCACTAATATTTAGGAAGGTTTTCACCATGTCTTTATGGCCTACTTGCTGGAAAAGATAGCTAGAGTCATTAGAAATCTTTAGAATATTAGTGAATTTCATTTGTGTGTGTCTGAGTTTGGATTCTCAAGCATACAATATGAAAATCAGTTCATTAGAAATATTCCCCTTTCTTTCCTATACATTTGTTTTCTCTGCTGGAGGAAAGATATAAAACCTCCAGTCACTGAGGCATAACCCAAAAAAACCCCTCTATTTTTCTTTGAAATATAAAGTTTATTACATAAAATGTCCTAAACATAATATACTATAAATGCCATCTGGTTTGCATGGAAACAGAATAGCTGCTAGTTGATGGTGAACTCCTTTCTATTCTCATAGGAAAATTTCCTTTCATAAGAAAATACTATTCATTCAGGTATAATTTTTAGATTCCTCCGTAAACTTGCAGTATCTAGATGTCATTACCTCTTAGTAATACCAGAATAACATTAAGTACTATTTTTTAAAATATTGTACCAGGAGCAGTAGCACATGCCTGTAATCCCAGCAATGTGATAGGTAGAGCCAGAAGATTAGAAGTTGGAGGCCAGAGGCAGCCTGGGTAATGTAATGAGACTCTGTCTCAAAATCAAAAATAAAATTAAAAAATGGGTTGTGAGTGCAGCCCAGGGATAGAACATTTGCAAAATATGGGTTGAATCCCTATGTACTGGAAATTTTTAAATGTAAATAAAAAAATGAAATATTTATTTGACTGGGGAACACCATCTTACACCATTAATTTTCCATAAATAATACAATAAATTGTATAGATTTGAAAGCTTACAAAGTTCTCCAACAACTAGCACATATGCAGCATTTGGTGTTTATTTTCTAATATTTCCCACATTCTTCAGTATATTCTGTCCACACTGGCTTCCTTGTTCTTCATGGAATATGAACGAAGTATATGCTTTTATCAAAAATTTTGTACTTATGTTTTCCTCTGCCCCAAGTATTTCCCCATTAATTAGTCGTAAGACATTTCTTAGCAGTTAGTCTTATTCATTGCACTATTCAAATTGAGATCTTCTCTGATAACCTTATATAAATTATCTTTTATCATGATTTTTTCTATTTCCATGCTCATGAAGCTAAAGAACATCGTTTTCACTGAGGATTGCACCTCAACATGAAGAAAACATAAATCCTTACAATTGAGTTGGTACAAAAATTCATGATAATTGAGAAAAGATTGAAGTCCTCCAAGAATTCACTTTACTTGGTTCTACAGTTAACACCTGTGGAAGCAGCAGTCAAGAAATCAACAGACACATTGCATTGAGAAAATTTGTTGCAAAATTCTTTAAAGTGTTGAAAAGTAAAGATGTTACATTGAAGACAAAGGTGTGCCTGACTCATGTCATGGTATTTTCAGTTGCATAATATGCTAGTGAAAACTGGATGTTTAATAAGAGAAACAGAAAAAATGATTTTGGAATTGCTTTTGCATTGTGGTGATGGAGATGATTACTGAAAATATCATATATTGCCATTGAACCAACAGATCCATCCTAGATGAATTATAGTCAGAGTGCTTTTTGGAAGCAAAGATGGCTAGACTGCATTTTACATATTTTGGACATATTGTCAGTAGGGACCAATCCCTGGAGAAGGACATCATCTTTGGGAGAGTGGTGGGTAAATGAAAAAAAAAAAAACCCTCAACTTTCTTTTGGATTGACACAGTGCCTGCAACAATGGACTTAAACAGAAAAATATTGTGTGCGTGGTACAGTGTTGGGGAGTACTTCCTTCTCTTTTGTTTTGCATAGTGTCTTCTTGAGTTGGACAAGACTCAACAGCACCTAACAACAACAGCAGCATCTAAGTAACACCTGGAAAATACAATTTTGTAAATAGCATTTAAAATCCTTGAGAAATTAAGCTATTTGTCAATAAATTTCTTAAACAGTTGGGGGCTTTTATAATGAAAACTACATAGGGTTGTTGTTTAAAAATCTAAATAGACAATAAGTTCATTTTATTATAGAAAATAATACTATGATGTCTCAATCTTGTGATTAAGATAATTTGATCTATACATTCAATGTTCTTCATTAGAAATTGATAAATTTGTTGTATATATCTATACCTAAATCTACATCTACCTATTTATCTGCACACAAATATATTTTGGCAAACAATATAGATTGGCAAAACATTTTTAAAAAGGACACACAAAGTTGAAGAAATTATACTATGTTTTAACCAACAGTAATATGAATCTGAGTAAAATACAAATCATTGATGAAAGAAATTGAAGAGGACAGAAATCAGTGGAAATATGCCCGTTGTTCATGGATTGAAAGAATTATTACTGTTAAAATGTCCATACTATCCTAAGTAATCTAAATAATTTTTAATCTCTATCAAAATAACTATACCATCATAATAGAAATAAAACACTAAAATATTTATGGATTCACAAAATCATCTTGAATAATCAAGGAAATGTTAAGTATAAAGAACAAAGCTGAAGGTAACACATTATCTTAATGGAAAATATACTGTTGTTGTTGTTAGGTGCCATCGAGTCAGTATCTGATTCATAGCAACCCTACATACAATAGGCAAAACACTACTGTCCGTGCTTCTCTGCTGTTCATAGGGTTTTCAATGGTAGATTGATTTTTTGGGGGAGTGGGTTCCAGGGTCCGTCTCCCAAACCTACAGCACCTGGTGTTCCCAGGCAGTCTTCTATCCAAGTACTAACCATGCCTGACCCTTCTTAGCTTTGGAGATCTGACGGGATCAAATATCACAGGGCTATGGCTGCAGGCAAAAAAATACACTACAAAGCTTTACTAACCAAAATAGAATGGTATTGGTATAAGTATAGATAGATAGACAAATGGAACAGAATGGAGAACCCAAAGATAAACCCACACACTTAACCCAATATTAATTTTGGAAAGGTTCTTAAAAATTTGAGAAAAAAATTTTCTCAATAGATAATATTGAGAAAACTGGAAGTCTACATGTATTAGAATGAGACTAGAACCCTATCTTTTGCAGTATGCAAAAATCAACTCAGAAAGGATTAAATGTTTAAACATCTGAAACTATGAAACTATTAGAAAAACAAAAGTGAAATGCTTTGTGACTTCGGTGTGGATAAATAATTTTTGAAGATCTAAAAGCACATTAAACAAAGGCAAAAACTGACCAATTGGATTACATTAAAGTAAAAATATTCTGTGTAGCAGAAGAAATAATCAACAGAGTGAAGAACAAACTTACTTAAAGTTAGAATATATTCAGAAACTATGTGTCTGATAAGAGATCAATGTCCAAAATATACAAGGAATTCAAATAATTCAACAGAAAAAACAAATAATCCAAATATAAAATGGGGAAAAAAATCCTGGAAAGATGCCCTTCAAAAGAGAACACATTTAAAAATGCTCAATATCACTAATTACCTGGAAGATTCAAGCTGAAACCAAAATGAAATATTGCCTCACTTCACATAGAAAGGGACAAATAAAAATAAATGTTAATAAGGATGAGAGGGGTGGACTCTCATATAATATTGATAAGATTGTAAGGTACTGCCACTATGGAACATGATATGAAGCTTCCTCAAATTAATAAAGTAGATCCAGTAATTCCACTATTCAGTGGATAGCCAAAAGAAATAAAAGTATTTTGTCAATATGATGCCTCTGTTTCCCTATTTATTGTGGCAATAATGACAATAGTTAACAAATTGAATCAATCTAAATGTTCATCAATAGATGAGTGGATAAAGAAAATGTGTATATATACAAAATACAATAGAATTTGGCACTAAAAACAACATAATCCTTTCATTTGTGCAACAAATGAACCTAGACCAGTTTATTCTTATGTGAAGTCTTAGCTGAACTCACAGAAATAGAGAGTAAAATAGCAGTCACCAGGGGGTGGAGGGTGGAGCAGGAGATGAACACAGTTTGGTTAATGGATAGAAGACACATGTATATGGGAGGGAAAGTTTCTGACATAATAGTATACAGATTAGCTTTTATACTTAACAATATTGTACCATAGAAATCAAAATAGGAGAGGATTTTGAAAGTTCCAATCACAAGAAATACCAAATATTTGAGATGCAGGATAATAAAGGATAATTTTGAGCTGATCATCATAAAATGTAACAATATATACATGAACTGAAATATTATACTATACTCTTCTATAAATACATACAAGTTTTCTTTGTCAATTCAGAATAAATCAATTAAAAAATGAAAAGAAAAAATTCAGGATGACTATTGTCAAAATGTAACCATATAAATCAATTGTACAAAATATAATGCAGAAAGAAATCAACATGTTCAGTTAATTTTTATAAATGTGAGATAAAACACATGGTAGAAATGTTTTTTTTAAAAAATGTCTCTAGAACACCTATATATTCACACCAATAAAAGAAAGTAACCATTGACTTCTACCTCATATTACACAAAAAATTCAGTAGAGTAGATCATAGGTAAGCAACAGAGCTACAACTATAAATTTCCAAGGAAAAATAGGAAGAAAATTTCATGACATTGTGGAAAAAGTAAAGATATCTCTAAGTAGAATTCAAGGGCTGGGATTTAGCTCAGTTCATAAAGCACCACTCTGTAGTCTCTGAGGTCCAGGGTTCAGTTCCCAGCACCGCAAAATGGGAGAAGGACATGGCAACCTACTCCCAAGGCAATCCTGAAACAGTCAGTCATTGAAAACCCTATGAGGGTCTCTATGAGTCAGACTCGACTCAATGGCACCTAACAACAACAACAAGTAGAATTCAATGGGAAATTATACAGAAAGGTTGACAAGTTAGATTTTGTCAAAATTTAAAAAAAAGTTGTTTCAAAAAATCTCCATTAAGATAGTTAAGAAGAGCTGGGCTTGGTGGCACACGCCTATAATCCCAGCAGCTCAGGAGGCGGAGGCAGGAGGATTGCAAGTTTGAGACCAGAAGTAGTCTGTGTAACTTAGCGAGACCTGTCTCAAAACGTAAAAAAAGAAAAAAAAAATGTCTGGCGGTGCAGCTCAGTGGCCCAGCACTTGCAAAGCATGCAAGCGCAAGGCCCTGATTTCAACCCTCAGTACCAAAAAAAAAAAAAAAAAAAAAAAAAAAAGTTAACAAGCAAAACACATATTTACTGTATTTGACAAAAGACAAGCCGGTGGTCAGGTATAAAAAACGATTATACCTCAAGGATAAACAAAAATGCTGGTAAAGTTATGAAAAAATAAACTCTGGGAGATATAAATTGTGCCAAAACAGATAAAGGAATGCTCATTATAGTTACCATATACTGGAAGTGGTAACAATGTTTACACATTTTAAGAGATTTATCTACCCATTAATTATTAAGTTGAATTGAGTTATGGTAGCAATGTGCAGTATGACTATATTTCTACCATCACATCAGAACAAATATCTGCCGATGCATTCTTAAAACAACAAAATGGAAATTTTTCTTCCCAAGATGTATATACATTTTTGGCATGTGCTGTAAGTACAAAGCAAAGCCACAATAAGATATACTTATAATAATTTTTAATTCAAAATTTGATGAAAATGAAGAGGAAAACAAAGTGACTACACGATTCTGTTAAGCATGTATAATCATAAAAATGTTTGGAAAATGGTTTGGTAATTTCAATAATACCTAAAACCACATCAAATTTTAACAAAGATATTTTTACTTTTAACCATTTCTTTTCAAGGAACATAAGAGTAAATTTCACTTTAAGATTTGTACAGAAATGTTAATTGATTAATTCTTGTATATCAAAACTGGCAACAATGCAAGTGCTCATTACTAAGTAAAATAATGAATAAAATGTATATTAACTCACTAAAAAGTGCTTATTAAGGGAAAATACTGACTCATGAATTAATATAGATAAACCTTTAAACTATAGTGAATTAGAGGAAATACTGTATATTTCTATTTATTGGTAAATATGTCTAGAAACTACAAGCAAACTTATGGTTAGTAGTTGCCTATGAGCAGAAGTACAGGGAGCGATGAATTGCAAAGGGGCAAAAAGAAACTTTTAGGAACGATAGAAATGTTTTGAATCTTGACTGTTGTAGTGGTTTTCTAGATATAGATATAATATAATATAAATATACATGTATGCATGCATTATATATCAAAATTTGACATTTTGTGAATTATATCATTACATGTCAATGAATTTTATAAATAAAAATAAATGACAATAATATAACAAATTAAGATATACCAAAACCATGCGGATGATAAGCATAAGAAGGTTGGTATAGCTATATACTCAATTGGACAAGTAAAATTTAAGATTTAGAGTTTTACAAGAAGCAGATAGGGATATTATATAGCAATCATGGCACGCACTCATCAGGAAGGCATAACACTCACAAAGGGAAAGGGACATACACTTGAAGGCAGAGCATCAAAACTTGACAGATTAAAGGTTGAAGTAGAAAAATTCTCTGCTTTAGTGAGCTGCAGAATAGATAGATAAGAATATTTTAAAAATATAGAAGATTTAAACTTTACTAATTTGAGCTGACATTAAAAAAGTATATCATTTTCACATGTACATGCAAAGAAGTTTTAATAAACTTCAAATATTGACATGTTGCAGAGTATGTTCTCTGATCAAAACTGATTAAATTAATAACAATAATTATTTAAAAACACACAAAACTTTGGAAAGCATTTTAATTTATCTTACTTTGCTTGATTTATTTATTAGGATAAGAATACTGAACATAAGATCTACCCTCTCACCCTGCAATACAGTATTATTAACTATAGGTGAAGTGTAAGGAAGTTCTTTTGAATTTATTAATTTTTTCTAATTGAAATTTTATGCTTTGATTAGTAAATCCCTATTTCCTCAGGCCCTGGGTAACCAATATTTTACTCTGTAATTCTGCAAATGTGACCATTGTAGATATCTCACATAAGTGGGATCCTAAAATATATGTCTATAGCTTACTTTTTTGGCTTCATATAGTTTCTTCAAGGTTTATTCAAGTTGCTGCTAATGACAGAACTTCCTTCATTTTAAGGCAGATTAATGTCCCATTGTGTATATGTACCACATTTTCTTTGTCCATTCATCAGTTAACCATGGACACATGGGTTACTTATGCATCCTGGTTGTTGTGAACAGTCCTACAATCAACATTAGGGTGCTGATACCTTCCTGAATTACTGAATTTTGACAAGTATTTAACTGTATGCCACTACAATTAAGCATTCTACATTTTTCCCCAATGGATCATTAAAAAAAATTCATTTCAGATTATCATTATTTGCAGATGATATGATTTTATACTTGAAAGACCCCAAAACCTCAATCAAAAAACTTTTGGACCTAATTAATTCCTTCAGCAAAGTTGTAGGCTACAAAATCAACATACAAAAATCAATAGCCTTTCTTTATACCAATTCCAAAGAAGAAGAGAAGGAAATTTCAGGAAAGATACCATTCATGATAACCCACCAGAAGATTAAATACCTTGGAATCAATCTAACCAAAGATCCTTCAGCACTCTACAAGGAAAATTTCAAAACATTAAAGAAAGAAATAGCAGAGGAC
>VMDO01021053.1:0-36195 GCA_007922755.1 Pedetes capensis
AACATCTATGTGTTTGACAACCACAGAAGTATGCATTAATTTGTTAGAATAGCATGTACTTATTATTGACATTTTCAAGTAATTTTTACAACCTAATAAATTTTTCATAACTTAATGTTAAATGAAACTTGGGGGTAAATATAGTTCAATATTTCTATTCAAAAATAAAATATTAAATGAAATTTCAGGATACAGTTTATGTAATAACTTCCTAAAATAAAATCACTTATTCATAATATATTATAAAAGACAGAAAACATCCTTAAAATGTACAATAAAATTATTTTAGTTTTTCTTCTTTACACCTTCCTAAAATATCCACATTAAAAATTTACTAAGAAACCAAATCATCATTCAAAACTAAAAGTGAATTTAAAGTAAAAGACAAGTCTTCTCAGGTTTTACATGTTTAGGACAGGAGCAATTTGTCTCCCTCCCCCTCTCTCTCCAGCACAGTTAGGATGCTTTTTCCCTTTGATTCTCCCCTGTGCTGCTGACGTATTTGTTTTCATACTTGTCAGACTGTCACCATGTTTTCTTCAGAGACGACGGCTCTCTGCATCTCATATCTTTTCATACCTCTGAATACAACCACAGGGATGAACCCATGATGAATATTTCAAGCTTGCAGAGAATTACAAGCACCTCATCTTCTGGGTCATGACAACCAATGGCCTGTGCAGCACTCTGTGAATGAAGGTGATGACAAGCGTCTGGGGTATTCACAGTGTAGACTTAGTCTTCTGACATCATTTACAGATATCAATGATATCTAAATGTGAGCTCACTCCAAAATTATTGAACATAATAGCTGGATTGTGGTATCATAATTGAGACCATCTCTATTTAAAATGTGTATCTGGATAACATCTGTAAATGTTGTTGTCATTCACCTCTACTCTGGTGTTTTAGCAAAGTATCATTCATTATCATTCTTTCTTACAGAAACAGTTTTCCTTGTTCATTACATTTTGATGACTTCTTGTGAGCATGCCAAATAATTAATCCTCTATGAGTAGATCTGGCTTAATTTAAACATGCTAATCTTTTTGCACTTTTCAAATAGGAGTGAGACATCACCTAACAGATAATTAGTTTCAGCAGCTCCACATTTTATCTCACAAATGATGAAGAAACACTGATTTCCTTGCTAGCCAGAAAATATAACTCCATAGGGTGTATTGCAAAGAAATATCATGTGAAGTCAGATAACATAAGGATTTGGGGGGAAAGGAGAACTTAAACTGTTTGAGCAACTTTAAAAACTAAAAATACTTTTAGGAAGACATTATAACAAACTTCTTGTTGTTAGATCCCATGGAATCCATGTCCGACTCATAGGGACCCTGTGTACAACAGATAAAACACTATCGTCAGCACTTCTCTGCTATTCATAGGGTTTTCAATGGTGAATTGGCTTTGGGGAGTGGTCTGCCAGTCCTTCTCCCAAGCCCACAGCATCCAAGATTCCCTAGTTGTTTCCCATCCAAGCACTAACCAGGCCCACCCTTGCTTAGCTTCCATCATCTGATGGGATCAGATGCCAGAGTGGTAAAGCTGTAGGCATAAACTAGAGTCCATTAATTTTGAGACAAGATGTACTATTTAATAAGCAAGTCTAGGTGAAGAACCTAGGTGAAGTTGAGCATTATGTAAGGTTTCTTTGGCTCAATTGTGTTAGGTTTCTTTGGCTTAATTGTGTTAGGTTTTCCTTTGGTAAGAAACCTAAGACCAGTAGAGCAAGGATTATTGCAGAAGGAACATTTCTAATGTAAAGTGTCTTTTTAATGAGCTAAACTCAAGAGCAGTTTAGGCAAACACTGAACCGAGAGAGGCACCTTCAGCCAGTGCAGACAGCATTAGCAGATTGTGGCTTATGGGCACTGCAGTAAGTTAAGTAGGTTATGAATAGGTTTGGGGAGACCTATTCATTCATGGCAATACTTCAGATGGAAAAAAAACTGTATTAAATCAAATAATTTTGCTGAATATTTTGAAATTGTTAGGCTACATTAGAACTAGATTTAGAGCTGACTTCAACAAGAGAAAAGGCAAGAAAAAGAGATAAATTCTACTTCAAAGTAGAAGTTGAGATGGGAGTGTTACTTTAGATATCATGCCATTATGCCGACATGGAGGAGTTGAGAGGAAAGGTATTATGGTATGCCAAGGAGTGTGCAGACAGCTAGGGCTCATCTATGACACAAAAATCATCTGGTCTGTTGACATTAGGCTTAATTCCTACACCTCTCAACGGTCATTCATTTATTAGGAAAAGAAGGTGTTGGATTTTTGAAAGGTAAGGTGAAGAAAAGGTGAATTTAGGACAGATAAAAGCAACTACTTCTTGAGACAGGTCAAACAAGTAGTAGTAGTTGTTGTTAGGTGCCATCGGGTCGGTATCTGACTCATAGCTATCCTCATAGAGTTTTTAATTGGTGACTGTTTCGGGATTGCCTTGGGAGTAGATTGCCAGGCCCTTCTCCCATTTTTGCAGTGCTGGGAATTGAACTCGGGACCTCAGAGACTGCGGCGCAGCGCTCTGAGCTACATCTGAGCTAAATCTCATCCCCTAAAGAAGTAGAGGGAATAGTATTTCAACCTTATTTCATTATTTTCTTCTCTTAAATACATTAGAGATCATACCTATGAGGTCCCAACATGGATTTTAACCTGAACAGGATAAACATTATGACTCAGTCAACTGAGAAGCAGTTGGAAAACCATCTTTGATGGCAATCAAAGCTTCCCCCCACCCAGTTGTATATGCAAAGATTTGCCTGGTAAACCCCTTCAAATTTTCAGTGGTAGCCACCTCTCCAGAGTAGAACTTGTGGGTGACATGTGTCATCAGAGAGGTGCCTGTACACTCCAAGTAGATTAATTTATCCTTCAAATGTTCCCGTTAACAGAAGAATGCTGTCTCTCCCCCATTGCTGAAATCCGTGAGTCCAAGACTCAAGGCAACAAGAATGATCCCTTCCACCAGCACATATAATAATCCACTCACAAAGTATTTTATTCTTCCCCCTATAATTTTGAACTTTTCTGTTTGAGATGTCTATTTTTCCAAAGAACAATGCTTTCTTCAAGGGGCAGCTATAAAGTTCCTACTAAATTCAAAGTTAGGGCTCCTATCTGGCCATCTGAATTCCATACACAATTGAATTGACAAATATACAAATTACACTACCAGAGAGAGCAAATTACCCTTATACCAACGAAATTGGTTTGCCATTATACTATGAGGATCATAGTGGTGTAAAGTTGTTGTTGTTAGGTGCCATCCAGTCGGGTCCAATTCATAGCAACCCTCATATTTCCAGGTCAAAGAGTAAAATTTAATGGAAAATTACTATAACCTCCCCCTCCCACAAATAAAAGCATGCTCCCTAAGGGCATAAACCCTTCAGAAATGAAGTGTGTGTCACTCAACTAGATAAAGAATCCCAGTTGGCTGAAGTCTTTGGTTGAAGACAAAGGGAAAAGTAAGTAGTGGAAAAAGGATACTACATTCTAGGCCCTCATGGTCAGATACAGAAATGCTGCTGCTGCAACCGTATATGGTTTATCCTTTCCTTGTTATGTGTTCACACACACACACACACACACACACACACACACACACACACTGCAGTCCAGGCACAGTGCAACACATCTGTCACCTCAGCAACTCAGAGGAAGAGGCAGGAGGATCTCAAATTCAAGGCTAGAGGCAGCCTGAGAAACTGAGACCCTGCCTCAAGAAAAAAAAAATTAAAAAGGGCACTTGCAAAGCATGTGTAAAATCCTAGGTTCAACACACCAGTACTGCAGAAGAAAAAAAAATACACTATAAAGACTGCCTAACATTTCATTCAATCATTGATCTTGCCCTATTTAGGTTAGAACGCTTAGGTTTCTTTTGATCATTCCTTATTATAAGTACTTCTTTGTTAAACATGTTTGGATATAAATCTGACCCTATTCATAGTTAATTATTTAGGATATATGCCAAAAAGTATAATTGCTAGATAAAGATTGTATTATTAATAAATATATAAAATATTTTCTTAGATATTATAGGAATTCATGTTTACCCAAAGTACTTATGCCATCTTTCCCAACATCAAGTCTTAGTTTTTAATCTAAAAACGTACTGTTTTCATAAGCAAAAAGCTGCATTCTGTTGCTGTATGGTTCTATAGGGGAGAAGGACCTGGCAATCCACTCTCAAGGCAATCCCGAAACAGTCAGCCATTGAAAACCCTATGAGGGTCACTGTGAGTCGGATACCGACTCAAGGGCACCTAACAACAACAACATGATTCTATAGACTGAGGTTTTTAAATTTTTGTTTACATCTTTGGTGTACTTGAAGCACTATTTTTAGTGTTTAAGAATTTTGTAAAAGATCTTTATGAATTATTGCTATAAACCCCTTAACATTAAGATTCATTTCAACTAGTTTCCCAGTTTATTATTTGCCTTCTATTTTTGGTTATTTATCAGTGTTTTCACTTTAAGTAGTTAACTCTCTATATTTCCTTTTGAAATTCACTTTGTAGTACACTGATCCCGCCAACAAGAGGCAATAGAATTATCTAAGTTCAGAAAAATAAGTGGCTTTTACATCTCTTTTAAGGCACTTACCACTTCTTCCCATTTTATATTTACATGCACATGTTTTATCTTCCTTCATAACCTGAAAGTCCTTGGGGCTTGAGCCTCTGCTTTATTCATTTCTAAATATCTCCAAAGCATATGGGAAGAGTTTGGTAAATTGTTAGAAAAAATATGAATAAACATATTTATCAGCTTTATAAATGCTTTTCAAGAAGACTCAAGGCATTGCATATTTATTAATTTTAATATATCCTTTTATGCTTGTTTACTCTAGTAACAAAATTCTGCTTCTTGTACACATCATGAAAAATAATTTTAAGAACTGGCATTATACCTAGGCATTTCAAAAATAAATTTAATCAACAAGAAAGAGTCTTGCAAAAAAGCCTACTATAATTTATCATCTCATGGATTTTTTCTCTTCCACTTATTTATTCATAATATGCAAGAGGCCTCACCAGCATTTCCTAAGAACTTCTGTTCTTCATCCCTACAGTGTGTTTTTGAAATATTCCATGAATAAATCCAGGGGACTTCACTTCTGCTGATGATTAGAGGCAGTATTTCCAGTATCAGCAAGTTACCAGGGCTCTCTTTCCCTTCTGGAAATTTGTTTTGGATTAGATCATTCACAGCCATTCAGAAGAAGTTGAATCCTAATTTAAAACTAATACATTGAATTCAGAAGAACACACAACAGTTGGCTGCTGTCAAAGTTAAGATTATGTCCACCATTACATAATTTTCCCTTTGGGAAAAAATAATAAAAATTCATACTTTCAACAAATACCAAAAATTTTTCTAAAGAAGGAAAACCTAATTTTGTAGTAATCGTGATGAGTGTTGTTTTCCTCTTTGCATTTTCAAATTTTCAGGAGCTATTAGAAAAACTGGGGCTGGGATATAGCTCAGTTTGTAGAGTGCTGCTCTGCAGTCTCTGAGATCCTGAGTTCGAATCCCAGCACCACAAAAATGGGCGAAGGATATGGGAATCCACTCCCGAGACAATCCCGAAACAATCAGCCACTGAAAACCCTAGGGGGATCACTGTGAGTCAGACTCAACTCGACAGCACCTAACAATTAGAAAAACTCTCTCTAAGCCCAGTATTACCGCTCTTAATCTTATACTCATGTTGTAGGGGAACTAGTACCATTCATGAGAATCCTAAGGTGAACAAGTCTCGCATTGCTTGCAAATACATTGCCCCAATGTTTTATAAAGAATGGCTGGCAAGGATGGGGAATATGAAGTGCTGCTTTCACTGGCAAAAGTATTTGAGATAGCTGGGGTCCAGTGGCTCACTTCTGTCATCCTAGTGACTACAGAGGCTGAGGCAGGAGGATCATGAGTTTGAGGTCAGAGATAGCCTGTGCAACTTAGTGAGACCTTGTCCCACAAAAATATAAAAGGGCCTGGGAGTGTGGCTCAGTGGTAGAACATTTGCCTGACATGCTCAAGATGCTGGGTTCAACCCCTGAGTATTGGAAAAAAAAATCTTACTGGTGTATTTTTATATATCTCCGTTACACGTTTCTGCCTGCAGCCCTACCACTTGTGACATCTGATCCCCTCAGATATCGGGAGCTAAGCAGGGTCAGGCCTGGTTAGTACTTGGATGGGAGACCACCTGGGAACACCAGATGCCATAGGCTTGGGAGATGGACCTGGCAACCCACTGCCAAAACAGTTAGCCATTGAAAACCCTATGAACAGCAGAGAAGCATGAAGAATAGTGTTTCACCTGTTGTATGTAGGGTCACTATGAGTCAGACACTGACATGACGGCACCTAACAACAACAACAACAACAACAGGTCACTAAGAGTTGGACACAGACTCCATGGCACTTAACAAAATCAACATTGTGTTTCAGAGTACCGTTCTTCTCAACTAATATCTTTAGTCCAGAACTGGAAGGAAAAAACAAACTGGTGTTGGCCTGGCCTCATGTTTCCTACATGCCCTTTCCTTTATGGTCACTATAAGGTTATTTTCATCTTCCAACTTGTCTTGAGTTAGGAATTCAAGATCTTAAGCATCTTCTTCATTCTTAGGTTCTCCAATGGTAAGGAAATCATCCATTCCATACCATAAGCTGTAGTTTATAACCACACAATATCCCAATACATCGTCCTCCATTCAATATCCATGGTTCCCCTCAGTTTAATGAGTTCTACAAGCAAGGTCTGCATTTATTCTAATTCATTTGTACTTATCTAGACTTTGTCAACAAATAACCTGTTACAGGGACTATGTTCCAAGAACTACTTCCAGAGAAAAAACAGATCAAGCCAATTTATTCTTTCCTGTCTTTTATTAACAACAGTTATTACCAAAAGATGTATGTTCACTGTTAAAATTTCTAAGCTGCATATTAATCTGGGGGCATTTGCTAAATAGAAAGGGTCTTAAATTTTTGCTCTTATCCTTCTGACATAAGAAAAACATTATAAGAAGGTTTTAGTAACTGATTTATTATTTGCCTCTGCTTGGCAGGAAGGTTTGTGTTTCGGGCCAATCTACTTACACAATGATTCATCTAGAAATCTTTCCACATGTGCAAAGATACAACAAACTACAGTCCAAAACAGAGCCATGACAATTGATTTCCAAGTGGACTTCATAAGTCACTTTCATGTACCCCCAAATTTGAGAGGGTAAGAAAAAATCAAATATAAATTTGACATGTATTAAAGAGTTCACATTGTCAAAGAGATATTGACTAGCTCAGCAACGGTATGACCTTTAATCATTTTAAATGAAGAAATAAAAATACACTATAAATTTTATATATTTCAAAACTATTTAATCACTCATAAAATGTCAAGTTTATTTATGGATTGGGAACGACATAAAAATAAGTCTTCTGATTTAATACTTGTACATGACAAATCTTGAAGTGAGCTATTTATCCCATTTGGAAATAAAATGTATTGTGTTTAACGTTGGACCACACTTTCAGTAGAGACACTTTATGCCCCAGTGGGACAGGCTCAAGCTTTGGCTTCCATCACTACCAGCCATGGAAAGAACCTTGACCATCTGCCTCCAGACCTTACAAGTCCCTATGGCTGTAAGATTCAAGTGTGACTGAGCTAGTGGCAGGTTTGGTGGCCAAGGGACCGTCTCCATCACCGGTCCCCCAACCTCAGTTAGCCGAGCAATCCCCAGGCCAGTGCAGGTTGAGCCTCTGCACCTTCCTGACCACCAGGCACAGACCTGTGCTTTGATGACACACACTCATATTTAGGTCTACATCACTACCAGAAGTGGTATGGACTCGTGGCACCCCTGAGATTATGCAGGTCCTTGCAATTGAGAGACTCAAGAACAATGCAGTTTATTTTCCACCTTGGTGATCAAGGGACAGCTTTTACTGACACTACCCCAACCTTGCTGGGATTTAGCTCAGTTGGTAGAGTGCCACTCTGCAGTCTCTGAGGTTCTGAGTTCGATTCCCGGCACCACAAAAATGGGAGAAGGATGTGGCAACCCACTCCCGAGGTAATCAGCCATTGAAAACCCTACAGGGGTCACTATGAGTTGGACATGACTCGATGGCACCGAACAACAATAACAACCCCAACCTCAAGCAGGTAAGTGTGGAGCAAGATGGCATTTGTTGAGCACAGGACAAGGCAGGATACCTAACACAGGATTTTGCCTTGGAATGCAGTGCCAGGCTGGTAAAACTTAAGGTTGAATATATCTGGTCCACAAAGGCAGAAACTCTGGAACAGCATTGGTGTCGGGGGAGATATGTGGTCCCAGTCCCCTGCACTTCTATTCTAGCCAGCATCATCTTTAGCTGATTGCAGTAGTCTTGGGCCATGAGTCCGCCTCAGCAATAGTCAGCCCACCGCAGTATGAACTTTGGTCTTACCCCACTGGGAGGTGGGCTCAGAGTGTGACACAGAGATGCAGTGTGGATGGGCAGCAGCATGGCATTAGAAGTTGTACTTGGTCCCTCTATAGTGATTCTCTCTAGAGCTCGGCAGAATCCCTCAGTGCTTGACTACTGGATGATGATCCTCCAAGGGTAACGGCCACCTACCATAACACCTGAGGGGAAGACCTACCCTTCTGAGGGACTCCCCCAGTTTTGGTTTTGGTTTTGTTTTGTTTCTGGTTTTTTGTTGTGTTTTATTTTTTGACAACACACTAACTACAAATATGGGACAAACCTAGGCTCGAATTGCCCTCTAATGCTAAAATTGTTACAATACAGCAATGGTAGACTTGTGGCAAACCTGGACTTAGGCACCATGTAGTGATAAAATAGTCAAAGTGACCACAGGTCCTAAGAAAACAAAGAGCTAACTTAGAGTTTCTGGAAAGATAGGCACTAACAATCCCAAACTATGAATCTAATCCTTCCATGACCAGGCAATACTGCACACCAAGCATCCATAGCTTTCAGGAAACTATAATCTCATTTAAGGGACAAGATAAGGTGTAAGAAACTGACAACCAGTAACCGGTGTAGGTGAATTCCAAGATGGAGAATTTAAACAGTTCTTTTAAGAAAATTCAATGAACTTAAAACATCAAAGAATTATTCTGCTAACAGAAACTTAACAGAGATGGAAGCAATTTTTAAAATTCAAACAGAAATCCATGAGCTGAAAAATACACTAAGTGAAATTAAAAATGTTATGGAAGGCATTCATAGAAAGATTAAACAGAAGATAAGCTATTTGAAAATACACAGGGGAAAAAACAATGAAAATGAATGAAGGCAGCATGCAGGAACTTTGGGATGGTATAGAAGCAAACATTCAGGAAATAGGCAGTAAGAAAAACTTGAGGATACTAAAGGGATAGAAAGCTTATTTCAAGGGACTATAACAAAAATCTTCCTGAACCTAGAGAAGGATACTAATGTCAGGATATAGAAAGGTCACAAGTTAGATTTAATTCAACCACATCTGTCCCAAGATATATATTATAATAAAGCTCTCAAAGGTGAAAAGTAAAGAGAAGATTCTTAAGGCTATGAGACAAACAATATATAAGGGTGTTCCAATCCCTCTGACAACATACTTCTCAGCTGAAATCATATAGGACAGGAGAGAGTGGCATGAGATTTTCACAGTACTGACAGGAAAAAACCTGTCAATCAAGATTTATGTACTCACCAAAGGTATCCTTTAGAGATTAAGACATTTCCAAACAAAAACTGAAAGACTATCTCCACCATTTCCCTAAGAACTGATAAAGGAAGTTCTTAAACAGGAAGATACATTAGTAAGTAAGAAGAAAACATTAAAAGGTATAAAACTCACTAGCAAGACTAACTATACAGGGGTATTCAGAATGCTCTAACATGATATATAAATATGATATATAAACCATTGATGTCTTTAGTATGAAGACTAAGTAACAAAGAAAATTAAAAATAGTAGCTACATTAATATGTTAAGCAATATAGAAAGATATAGAATAGGACATCAAAACTTCAAAATGTACGCCACAATGGTGGGCAAGTAAATGGCTCTTAATTAACATATTTTATTTTTTATTATTGTTAAGATCGTGTTAAGTTGCTATCATTTCAAAATAGCTTGCTATAATCAAAAGATTATCAGAGATGTTTGTGTAAGCCTCCCTCCAATCACAAATCAAAAATCTATAATAGATGAAAAATAATAAGCAAGTAATCAAAACAGTACTAATCACTTAACAAAGGAAGACTGTGAGAGAGGAAGAAAAGAAGTAAACTATAATAAAATTAGGAAACAAGTTACAAAATGGTTGTAGTATTACTACTTTAAATGTAAATCAAATTCTCCAATTAAGACAGAGTGATTGAATAGATTAAAACAAGTAAGTCCTAATTGTATGTTGCTTATAAGAAACCCCATGCCTAAAGACACAGACTCAAAGTGAGGAGATGAAATCATATATACTATGCAAATGGAATCCAGAAGACATCAACAATGACATGTCAACATATTTGATAATTTAGAAAAAAATGAACAAATTCATGAACAAATATCCCTTACCAAGATTGAATTATGAATAAGTGGAAGACCTGCACAATCAATAATACATGATTTTGAATCAGTAATAAAATGTGTCCCATCAGCTAGATGCAGCGGTACACTCCTCTAAATCCAGCAACTTGGAAGGCTGAGGTAGGAGGATGGCAAGTTCAAGGCCAGAGGCAGCCTGTGTAACTTAGCAAGACTCTGTCTCCAAATAAAAACAAAAATAAATAAATAAATAAATGAGCTTGGGAGTGCAGGTCAGTCACAGAGCACTAGCAAAGCATGTGTGAGACGCTGGGTTCAAAACTGTAATGAAATATCACTTCACTCCACTAAGAATGGCCACTTTCAAAAAGACAAAGATAGAAAACACTGGTGAGAACCCTTGCACTTTGTTAGTGGGAATGTAAACTCAGTATAGCTATTACAGAAAAACATAAAAGTTCTTAGTAAAATTAAAAATAGAGCCATATAATCCAGCAATCCCACTAGTTTGTATCCAAAGCAAATAAAATTTTTATGCTGAAGAGACACCTGCACTCCCACATTTATTGCAGCATTATTCACAATAACGATGAATTGGAAACAAACTGTTCATCAAGCAATGAATGGATAAAGAAAATCCAACCGCAAGAAAGAATGAAATCCTGTCATTCATGACAACATGGATGAAAATGGAGATCAATATGTTCACTGAAATAACCTAGGCATTAAAAATTATCTAGTGCATGATGTCACTCCTATGTGGCATATTAAAAAGTTGGCATCATAGGATTTGAGAGCAGAATAGTGGATACCAGATATTAGGAGGCATCATAGGAAGGAGGAATGGGGAGAGAATGATCAATGGTCATTAAGTTACAATTAGATAGAAGCAAGAAGTTCTAGTATGCTATTATTGCACGGTAAGACCATTGATAGGAAATACTGTATATATATTTAAAAAGGTTCAAAATCTTTTCACCATAAAAAATGACCTGAGTTTGAGGAAATATATATGTCTAACCTGGTTTAAACATTATACAGTATGCACATGTATTGAAACATCACATGGTACCTCATTAATATGTAGAATTTTTATTGTTCTATCTACCAGTTCAAAATAAATTATCTTAAAGTTTAAATTTAAAATCTTGACAATTTATATAATAGTTTGTAGACACTGAGAAGCCTATGACCCTTAAAAGGAGGGTGATCTACAGATCTCATTCACCCAGCTTTCTCCCTGAAGACAAAAGACAAGTATAACCATTCAGCAAAGGAAACAGAGATTTGAGTTAGAGGTTGCCTTTTGGCTGATATTTGAGGGATAAGGTATGAGAGAGAGGAAAATCCAGGAAAGGATCCACTAAATATAAGCCTAAAATTTCTCCTTGTGTCCTTGACCATTGTATTAGTCAGCTGGAGAGTTGCTGTGGCAGAGAAACTGACCACAGCAAACTCATGGGACGAGATACTTATGGGAGGCTCATGGTTACAGGATCACAGCCCGTGGCTGTAGAAGCAGCATGGTGGTAGCAAATGGCAAGGCCTGTGGCAAACAACCACACATCATGGCAGATCAGAAGCACAGAGAGCTTATTGGAACCAGGCTCTGGGTAGTAACTTCCAAAGGCCCACCCCTCACTGATGTACTTTTGCAAATTGGTACCTGCATCCCAAAGTTCCACAACCTTCCAGGACAGCATCAGAAGCTAGGTATCAAATATTCAAATGCATGACCTTTCGGGGACACTTTAGAGTCGAACTGTGACAAGTCATCTAAACTGAGCATCAACAGGGTGAGACTCTACCAGAACCAGTAGCAAACAGCCTGCAGATTGAAATGCTGAGCACAGACATGCATGCAACAGGGAGTCAGCAGGAAGCTGGGGTTCAAATTCAGCCAGCAGAAAACTTGTTACAAACTTGGCCTTTGGGTTGAGCATCCAGAAGGGTCATGTCCTAACAGTTACAATTAATTATAGGAGTAAGGGCACATATTTTATTTGCGGTGAGAGTATTCAATTAATTTCTTTTGTGATTTTTCTTTAATATAAACCCAAAGAAGTTGCTCCATGTTTGATACTATAAATGTTCACCTACTCTTTTCTCTATTTAGGAAAAAATGGTTACTGTTTTTATCTTGAAAGCTTTTGACTTTTAAAGAAGTTTTATTATAAATTATTATTGTCTACATATTCAGGGATAGTAAATGCAATTATCTTTAGGTTTTTATGCTTCTTAAAAGTTTACCAGTCCTTGGTGGAGCTATCCCATCATTAAGAAACAACAGAGTGGAAGAAGATGTGGAAACTATGTTGACTCTGGTAATGCTGTATACAGGGAACATCTCCGTGGAGTTATATTTAGGAGACAGGAAGGGTAGAGAGATGAACCAATTTTACAATTATATTCTTTTACATTTTGTGGGGCTTACTATATAACTTATATCACACTTATTCTCAACTTTGATGAATCCGATACTTGACTTAAAATTTTTTGAGATAAGAAAATACAATACTTGTCATTCACTTTAATCCTGATTGTCTTTCTCTTTATGTTGTTGTTAGGTGCCCTCAGGTGGAGTCCCACTCATAGTGACCCTATGTACATCAGAAGGAAATATTCCCCAACACTGTGCCATGCCCAGCACTGCGTCAGTGCTTCTCTGCTATCTATAGGGTTTTCAATGGCTGTTTTCTTCGGGATTACTTCGGGAGTGGATTGCCACATCCTTCTCTCATTTTTGTGGTGCTGGGGATCAAACTCAGGACTTCAGAGAGTGCACAGCAGTACTCTACCAACTCAGCTAAACCCCAGCCCTTCTCTTTGTAGGTTATTCATACTCATTCTGTTTTAAAACATTACATTTTCCTATTAGTCTCTAATATATTCTCTCCACAAATTCCATTGCAATGCTTATGAAAACATACTAGAATTTATATCACTGAAAATGAAGATTGATAAACATGGCTCCAACAACAAATGAAGCTAGATTGAAAGAAACTTATCCAAAATAAGTTATAAGGCCTGACATATACTTGTTCACTTAAGAATCTTATAAGAGACATGAGTAGTCTTCCTGTCTCTTTATAGATTCTTTATGAGATGTTTTATATCAGAAAGCCTTTTGGAACTTAGAGAAGATCTATAAATACAGAATAGAAATTCTTACTCCAAATAATCAGCTCTTAGATATCTGTATGCAATTATATAAGACACAAAGGAACGTACTACAATCAGCCAAGCAAATAAAAATAGAAGTGCCTACATATGCTGGAACAATTTATAGAGTTTCCAAAGGAAGGACTGAGACTAATAAATTATACATTCAAATGATAGGTAGAAGCAAAGGAAGATATTTCCAAGATTCAGAAAATATTCACCTATAACCTTTTAAAACTCAATAAGTACAATGATCATGTAATGAAGAAAACTGCAGTTAAGAAAACTTTAAAAGAGGGTACCCCTCCGCAGTCTCTGAGGTCCTGAGTTCAATTCCCAGCACCATAAAAATGGGAGAACAACATGGCAATCCACTCCTGAGGCAATCCTGAAACAATCAGCCACTGAAAACCCTATAAGGGTCTCTATGAGTCAGACATGACTCTACGGCACCTAACAACAACAACAACATTGCTGGTTAAACACCTAACTCAATGTAAGAATTTTCATCGGGTGACTTTAGACATTTATGGAATGACGTTGTCAAAATGAAATTTGAAAGAGAAAAATTAAGCAAAATATGTAACCTAAAAGTAGTAATATGAATGTTAAAACCCCGACTATAACTCAAACCAAACAGTGGGACTGGAGAAGGGGAAGAAAAGTGTACTTATTTCTTGCCCTAAAGGTGAAGACTCAGAGAATGGTAGTTCATGCGTGTAGTGCCAGTTACTCAGGAGACTGAGGTGGAGGGTTTAATTGAGTTCATGAGCTAGAGATCAACATCAGCAACATAGCAAGATCGATCTACAGACAAACAAATGTTTGTGAAGACTCAAAAGTATATATTTTCACTTTTGAATAGGAACAATGTAGATTAAAGAAAGCTTTTAGGATATAGGATATATTGAATAAAATAACAAAACTCTGGCTCATAAAAAATGTATTTGAAGAATCAAAACAATATGACAATAATAAAATGAATTAATGTGAATAAAGTAATTGAAAAATATAGAATGATATAAATAATTATAAATAGACTATGATAAAATTTTAAAATTAATGTTTAATCTGGTAATTTTTTAAATAATAGGCTTTGAAAAAAGTCCTAGATTTATGATTCAGAACTATGCAATTTCCTATCGTGGGGTCCCTGACTCGGTCTAGGTTGAGTCGTCACTGGTCCTAACTTTTCACATACTGTTTGATTAACATCAGTTTATTTCTTTGATGACCTCTGTGTTAAAAGAAGTGGTTAAGATAATTACATAAATAGTTTAAACATGTCATATCAAAGTAGACACATTTGTATATGTTTATGTATAGTTTGAAATTTAAAAGTGAGATGTAAATGTTCCATGAGAAATGGAATTCACCCACTTGGGACTTCTTTCCCAGGCATAGCATTCCAACAATGGAAGCCATCATAGTTGGGCTAGACAGATATTGAAGGCTTCTCCTAAAATTAAATGCCTGTCTCAAATAGTTCACAGAGCCACTCAGGTCTGTACAAATAGTATATTTTTAGAAGACAAGAAAAATAGCAATTTCTCACCAAAGTAAAAAATTTTCTGGATGTCCACTAATTGTCCATTTGAGTGTGAAGCATATTAGTAAAGCAATATTGATGTTTATTTATATCAGAGCTTAGAGGTTCTGGTGACACATCTATCACACTAGCCATCACAGTTGTCAACCTCCTATTTTTGAGAGAGACAAATACTGTTTACTCAATGGCTGTCTTTTGAAAATACTATTACATGCTTTTTTCAAAGGGAGAAAGCAATTCTGAATGTTGTCATTCAACCAACTGTACTTAGACTTGTTGGGCTCAGCTAGAATATTTTGGAGACAATAGTTCTTATTACATGGATCACAACTATATGTTCCATCCATCAGTAACAATTACTCTGACAACATCCTGCTTCTAAAACACACCAGAAGCCTGTCACTGTGACACACGCAAGCATACTTGAAAAGGAATCAAAAGGAAGTGGTGCTTCCAGCACTATGATTGCTTTGGCCATATCTGCCTGAAAAATACCTAACTAGTGCTTTTGTAGAAACAACTCTGACCCACATAATGAAGGAAAACTTAGACTCTTAAATTAATGTTCATTAAGATAGCTGAAAGACTTGTCACTAGGTTCTATTTCTGATCAGTGTGCCTAGCTCAGTTGATAGGGTGTTGCTCCAAACTCTCTAAGGACCTGTTTTTGAATCCCCAGCACCACCTAAGTCAGAGAAAGGCATGGCAGCCCACTCCGGAAACAATCCAAAAACTATCAGCCATCGAAAGACAACTAGGGTTTAACGTAGTTGGTACAGCGGTGCTCCGCACTCTCTGAGGACCCAGGTTCTATCTCCAGCACCACAAAAAAAGGAAAAACATAGGGTAAGGACATGGCAATCCACTCCCGAAGCAATCCCCAAATAATCATTCATTGAAAACCCTATGAGGGTCACTATCAGTCAGACCCAACTTGACAGAACCTACCATCACCACCACCATCACACTAAGAGATAGGTATTATCGTCTATTCTTTCTAAAGCTTAGGCAATTAAGTTTCCCAATGTCATACAGCTTGCAAAGTTCCAAATCAGGATGAAAGATGATAGATAGATAGATAGATAGATAGATAGATAGATAGATAGATAGATAGTAAATCTCAGGTCGATTAGACCCCAAAAGCTATAACCTTAAGAATGTCATGCTTAATTCTCTCTATCCATTCTGATAGATCCTAGTACAACATTTCAGGGTTTTTTTTCAGTCTGGTGTCTTATAGTGAACTTTTGAAAATAGTTTTGATGCTGCTCTGTGCCAGCTATACTAATTTTTAGAAAATATTTAAAGTTATCTTTTAACTGTAGCATTTTGGAATGGATTTTCAAGACTAAACTATCCCTCACTTTACAGAAGAGAAATAGAGGGCAGTAAAATATACAACTTTCCCATGGCCATGTAGGTAATCAACAGTAAGACAAGAGCTTACTTCTAAATCCCACCTCACTCTTTTTCATTTAGAGTTGATGATGAATTTTTAGAAAAAGTGTTGCATTTACAAACATTCTAGAGCATTCACAATCTACGCACAATTTGGTAAGCCATCCAAATCCTCGTTTTTATAGCAGTGGTAATAACATTTTTTTTTTCCTTTTGGCTCACCATCAATGTGGGCAATGAAGTACTTTGCTGGCCAATACATGACTGTCTTCAGGTCCCAGTAAAATTATCAGGTTAGTGATTCCTAATGTAACTTATCTCTTAAGCTTGAGAAATTTTCTTCTGCACAAAACCAAAAATAAACCAGCAAAAATCCACATAACATACATTTAAAGGAATCTGCTGTGATTTTTCTTCCTAGAAGAAATTTTACCTCATTAGTATACAGAGGAAGCTGAAATTAATACTAGAAGGCACATCAAATCATGTCAGGAGCCATTATTTTTAATAATCACAGAACAATTTTTAATAAAAGCATAAACAAACTGCATGCTTATATAATTTTTTCATTATGAAATAGAGATATAAAACAAATTGTAATCTCCACATAATCAGAAAGTTATTTTAAAAGGTTTTTTTAAAGTCTTTATAGTAAAGCACATAGTCTCAGTATCACTAAGGAAATGGAAATTTGCTCTAAAGATCATTATTTATGAATAGAAATATCAAAAGAAGTTGGAAAGGTCTTCTGTTCACTTCCAGTCACTTAGTTTTGCCAAGATGGGGTCCCCAGACTCAATTACCAATGTTACAAAAGTGGTAACGTCCCGCCCAAGGTTGCTTCTGTTTGCATTCATTTGATAGCAAACCCAGAGACATGGGGCCATTGTTCAAGGTCTGTGTGAAGTAAGACTTCCTTATGGTGGAAATTCAGGCACTGAAGAAGATTTATAGAAAATCTTAATGCCTCCCTGGTGTTTTATGAAGTATGAGAAACTTGATTACAGTTTTGTCTCTGCCATTTTAGACAAGACATTTAACTTCAGGTTTATTTTTATTACTTTTTAAAATCTTTGTAGCATAGAGAAAAAATATTGCTAACATTTTTCAAAAGATTTTGTGGGAATAAAATTTGACAATAGTTATGAAAGTACTTTGTAACATACCAAATACAAAAGTATTAGTTTTTAGCCTCTAAATACTGATGGCAGAAATATTCATTGGTAAATGTCACGCAAAATGATTTTTATACGAAACATGAGCCTTGAACATATATCATGCCCTTTTACCTAAAAATTCTACTTCAAAGAATCTATTCTAAAGGAACAATTAAAGACGTGATAAAAACAAATGTACTCCTAAGTTCTTCAATAGCAAAGTTGCTGATAAATAGCAAAAACAAGTAAGTGGATAAGCAGGGAAACAACCTAAATTACCAGAACAAAAAAAACTGATTAAGTCCAGTTATTCAAACACCTAGTGTCTTTGAATTTTGTCTTTGAAATTTAATTATACTAGCAAATGTGCATAAAAAGTAAAACAGAAGCTGGGCGTGGTGGCGCATGCCTATAATCTCAGCAACTTGGAGGCAGAGGCAGGAAGATTGCAAGTTCAAGACCAGAGGCAATCTGCATAATATAGTGAAACTCTGTGTCAAAAAGTAAAAAAAAAAAAAAAAGGGCTAGGGGTGCAGCTCAGTGACCCAGCACTTGCAAAGCATGCAAGCCTGAGTCCTTGGGTGCAACCCCCACTAGTGGAAAAAAAAAAAAAAAGGAAAACAAGAAATTGTTTTTATAATATTACAAAATACATCATACTTACAAACAGGTATGTGCATGTGTGAACCTGTGTTTGCATGTGTGAAAGAAGTACAAAAATGGTAGCAAAATTTACCTAGTTATGTCTGAGTGTTGGCATTGGCTTCCATTTCTTAATTTTTCTATAATAAACCTGCTTTATTTTTATAGCCATAAACAGATCATTAATAAAATTCAATGATGGATAAAACCTCCCAAGTATCATATGCATCTATAAGAACACTCGGAAGCATTATAAGCACAACTATAATTGCCACCGAGTGCTCCTAAGTAATTACTAGGCATTGTGCCAACCATTTTACGTGTGTATGTTATTGTGCAAAGTCTATGAGGTAGGTATTATCATTCCACTATCAAACTGAGAAAACTATGTCTCAGGTTAAATATTTTGCCCAAGTACCTAAGATTATTAAATGATAAACACTTCATTAAAACTCTGGTCTGTATGATTCCAAAGCACATTTGTTTAACCACTATATTTTCTCAAATATTAAAACAGAGAAGTGTAATTAACTTGTTTCTCTCAATAACTTAGCAAAGATTAAAAAGAATATAGAAAATTATAGTCTATATTCAGAACTTAATATAGGAAAAAATACAAATAAACAACCTATATATGTATGTTGTTATTAGGTGCCAATTCATAGAGACCCTAACTACAGCACAACAAAACACTATGCAACACTATGAGAAGCACACAATCTTTTTAGATTTGAGCCTATTGTTGAAACCACTGTTTCTTCCCATTTTGAGTCATGCCACATCAGCAGAAGGAGATCCCAGGGGCTCTACTCCATTCCCATCATTAAGGTGGACTCTACCTTGAGGAGATAACTCTTTCTCAGTCATTTCTTGAATGCCTTCCAGCCTCGGGGTGGGACTCATTTTCTGACACTATTTGACAGTGCTTCTCTGCTATTCATAGGGTTTTCAATGGCTAATGTTTTGGGAGTGGGCTGCTGGTCCTTTTCCCTAGTCTGCCATAGTCTGGAAACTCAGCAGAAACCTGTCCACTATGGGTGGTCCTGAGGGTATCTACATGTAAGCCCCCACAGCACAACAAGCTGACAGTCTGTGGGGGAATATATATGTATAGTTATATACTAATAAATGTTAACTATTCTAAGTCCTATACAATATATATATTGTTGTTGTTAGGTGCTGTCGAGTCGGTATCCAACTCATGGCAACCCTCATAGGGTTTTCAATAAAGACTGTATCGGGATTGCCTTGGGAGTGGATTGCCAGGCCCTTCTCCCACAATATATATTAACATATCCTAAATATATGTTATGCGTTGTATGTTGTTGTTGTTGTTGTTGTTGTTAGGTGCTGTCGAGTCGGTATCCGACTCATAGCGACCCTCATAGGGTTTTCAATGGCTGAGTGCTTCGGGATTGCCTTGGGAGTGGATTGCCAGGCCCTTCTCCCATTTTTGTGGTGCTGGGAATTGAACTCGGGGCCTCACAGACTGCAGCGCAGCACACTACCCACTGAGCCAAATCCCAGCCCGCATTGTATGTAGTATGTTAAATATATACTATATATATTACATGGGGCTGGGGTTTGGTTCATTTGGTAGAGCACTGCTCTGTACTCTCTGTGGCCCTTGGTTCAATCCATAGCACTGCAAAAATGGGAGAAGGACTGGGCAATCCACTCCAAAGCAATCTCAAAACAATCAGCCATTGGAAACCCCATGAAGGTCACTGTGAGTTGGACCTGACTTGATGGCACCTGACAACATATATACTACACAATATACTAAAATATGATGTACATATATTTATATTTTTTAAATAAATAGGAAGGGGGGAAAAATAGCATGACATTGAAAGAATGAGTTTTGCAGTCAGGCAGCCATTAGTTGCAGTGCTGTCTCTGCCATTCAGTTGGGTAACCTGGAGTGAGTTGCTTCACCTCCCTCCAGAAAGTATTGCACTTTATCCACATGAATATGGGAATATTGAATGAAACAGTAAGTATAATTTTTTCTTATGAATTTGAAAATATTAAATGAAATAATCTATAAGAAATAACTACTATCAGAAACAGAATGATTTGTGTATGCTTAGGATTTTGTTCAAAGTTGAGTAAGATTTCTGTTTCCTTTTTATCACTTTGCACTTTTGATACTGATTGTATAGTATTTCTACCATTGCTATTACCATGTGACAAGTGCTATCAATATAGTATACATATTTATCTGTCTGCTCCCCCACACCACTGAAAATACAGCAGTAATTGGAAAAAATAGGGACTGGGACAGTAAGTGTGGCCTAATGTGACAGCCATACCACCCTGGAATCCAATCCTGTCAAATCTCAGAAGCTAAGCAGGGTTCGGCCTGGTTAGTCATTGGATGGGAGATCACTTGGGAACACCAGGTGCTGTAGGCTTGAGAAAAGGACCTGTCAGTCCACTCCCAAGACAATCAGCCATTGAAAACTCTATGAATAGCAGAGAAGCATTGACATAGTTCCAGGCATGGCACAGTGTCAGGGAGTGTTTCGTTCTGTTGTACATAGGGTCACTGTGAGTTGGATCCGGCTTGACGGTACCTAACGAAAACAACAACGTGACTGAGGCCCATTTAATCTCTGAACAATGATTTGGCTCATGAAAGGTCAAACAGAAAAAGTAGATCAGATTGGCAGTAACATTTAGGAGCACAGTCTTCAGAGTCAGATGTGAATCTGTGAATTGTGAGGCAGATGGGAACGTTTCCACGAATGTCCCTGTGTAATCCTGAGGCCCAGAAGAAGGGCGGGCTGTGTGGGCTGGGGCGTGGGTCCTGTTCTGTGGGAGTAGCTGTTGACAGGACCAGCCACTACTCTGAAATCCACACCCACACCCTCCACCTGGAAGCACAGAGACAGTTGTCATGGATTTCTACGCTCTCAAGAGAGACACTGCACTTGACTGGCAAAGGTGTCTAAAGGGCACAGAAGGAGAGAAACAGAATCAAAGAACTCACTCCTGTGTAACCCACACTGTCGATTCCCTAACCCTGTCACAGGGGTCATGATTACAATGAACCTATGTCTTTAAAAATATGGAACAGTGGATTTCATTATTTAGGGACTAGAGGGGAAGAATGGTCTGCAGGGGTATCACTGTGGCTTCCAATCCTATCAGATCTCAGAAGGTAAGCAGTGTCCGGCCTGATTAGTACTCAGATGGGAGAACACCTGGGAACACCAGGTGCTGTAGGCTTGGGAGAAGGCCCCAACAACCCACTCCCAAAAAACAATCAGCCATTGAAAACCCTATGGATAGCAGAGAAGCAATGACAATCCTGTTTCACCTGCTGTATGTAGGGTCACTATTAGGCAGACACAGACTTTTTCTTTTAGCATAAATGGATAAATAATCCACAGTAGTAAATATTTTCAGATAAATTTTATTTCCATATGGTTTTCTGAACCATAATTTTAACAGAATTTTTAATAAATTTTAATATATTTTTCTGTTTATATTCTTAAACAGAACCTAGAAAATATAAGTAATATACAGTATGTTTTACACATAATAAATGTAAGTTAGGTGGAGGTGGAGGCGGGAGGACTCCAAGTTTGAGACCAGAGGCAGTCTGTGTAACTCATCGAGACCCTGTCTCAAAAAGTTAAAAAAAAAAAATGGGCTGGGGGTGCAGCTCAGTGATCCAGCACTTGCAAAGCATGTAGACATGAGGCCCTGGGTTCAACCCCCAGGAGCACAAAAAAATAAAAATAAAATAAAATAATAAAAATAAATAAATAAATATGTTATTTTTTCCTAACTCAGTTACCACGATGAAGTCATCTTTACAGGTTTCCATGACCAGCATGTGATGAACAGTCCCATGCTCCGTCAGTGTTGCACTGTTTCAAGTTATTTGTCCTTGTAATAACTGGCTCCAGATTGCTCCAAGATGGGACCCACTGTGTTTATTTTTCAGGACTTTTCTTTTATGCTTTCCCTGTTCACATCTCGGTTCTAAGGGCTGGGGACAGAGCGCAGTGGTAAAGCACTTTCCCACTGTGCCCAAGGCGTCCCTGGGTTTGATCTCTAGCACCGCAAAATGAAAAGTTTGCCTCCTGTTTCCATGCCCCTAACCCATCTGCTGGTGATCTCAAATGACTGGGCACTTAGCTTCTGAGAAAACCCAAGGAGCAGTCTGAGCAGGAACCAGAGCAATGTCTGCTCCAGCGCTCAGGATTTACAATATCCCTTATTTCCACACTTGAAAAACATCTTTTTATGGTGCTCAGGATTTATACTATCCACTGCCTCCACACTTGAATAAAAACTTGCTTATGTATTCTCATTTATTTTCCAGGTGGTTCTAAATGGTTGAAATCACTAGTGGCCTCTAAATTAAAATTAGAGCAAGGCTCTGATGAAGAGAAAAGTGGAAAAAGTAAGAAACTGTGATGGATTAGGAACTGAAAAACTCTCCAGACAAGAACTGAGCACATAAAAGCACCAGTCCCAGCAGCTATATTACAAAGCTGTTGTGTAAAGATTAAAGGAAGAGACAGCCTAAACATTAGATGCTACTTTTATGGACAGGCAATTTAAATTTCTACCTTTGAGATCATGCCTGCAGCCATAGCCCTGTGGCATCCGATCCATCAGATCTCGGAAGCTAGGCAGGGTGGGGCCTGGTTAGTACTTGGATGGGAGACCACCTGGAAACACCAGGTGCTATAGACTTGGGAGACAGACCCGGCAACCTACTCTTGAAAATTAATCCGCCACTGAAAACCCTATGAACAGCAGAGAAGCACTGACAATAGTGTTTTGCCTATTGTCCGCAGGGTCACTATGAGATGGATATTAACTCAAAGTCACCTAACAACAACAACATCAACCTTTGAGATAATTTCCTCTCACCCTATAGTCCTGCTATTGTCCAAGCATAAGCAAAAAGGTAGCTGGCATTTGGCCTTTGTTAACACCATCTCTGCCATATTTTAAGCAGCCTCTATCATTTACCCTCTCTTCAGGATACAGAGAATATTCTGTGGTGCAATCTGCAGAAGTACTGGAAAGATAGTTTCCTTATATTTTTATAAGGTATGTTTTACATATTTTACAGAGAGATATAATATGTATTTTATAATATAAATAAAGCAGTTTAAAAGTGATTCATTTTGATCAATTCAATTTGGATCTTTTGATGCTATAAAGAAAGGCCTCTCTTGAAATTCTGGAATCAGAAACCAGGAAAACTATAGGCACGTGTCCAGTATTCCAGAGTTTGACACAGCAAATGCAATATTGCCCAACAGTCATAGGGCACAGTCATTCCTTCAGGTATAAGATTCTCATTTTAAAGAATTGTCAGAGTACGCTTTTCAGTCTGCCCAAGAGTAGAGATGCTCTAAAACTTGACAAAAGGAATTTCCCTACAAATATGGAATCTTTCACATTTGTCAACCTAAGATGTCTTTTTTAAAAATGACACAGGGAAAAGCTACCTTCCCAAAGTGACTTTTATGTTTACCAATTGTCATTTGACAAGAAAAAAAAGGCACATGCTCATCATTTATTTCCCAAGGACAACCTTGAGCTGTTCCTACCTCTCATGGCTCTCCCATGATGCCATGTGGCGAGGTGAAATGAGAGCAGGCTTCGGAGACAGTCGGAAGGGCACAGCCAGGGCAGGAACAGAAAGGCCAAAGTCAATGGGTGAGTTCTGTGTCCATGCACAGAGGGTGCAACCTTTTTCATCTGGTCCAGAACTCATCATAGAGACCAGATCGCATCATAGCCAGACTTTTGTTGTTGTTGTTGTTAGGTGCTGTCGAGTCGGTATCCAACTCATATCGACCCTCATATGGTTTTCAATGGCTGACTGTTTTGGGATTGCCTTGGGAGTGGATTGCCAGGTCTTTCTCCCATTTTTGAAGTGCTGGGAATTGAACTCGGGACCTCAGACTGCAGCGTAGTGCTCTACCAACTGAGCTAAATCCCAGCCCGTTGTTGTTAGGTGCCGTCAAGTCGGTATCCTACTCATAGCGACCCTACATACAACTGGGGAAACACTCTTGTCAGTGCTTCTCTGCTGTTCATAGGGTTTTCAATGGTGGATTGATTTTTGGGAGTGGGTTGCCAGGTCCTTCTCCCAGATTTTTCATTGTGCCTAAATGCAAATCTGAAGGGAATGCTCTCAAGTCAAGAAGTGGCCTAACGTCACTGTTGAGTATTTGAAATGAGGCGAACCCAGATACAGATGTGTTGTAAAATACACAATGGGTTTCAAAGATAATGTAAGAAAAAATGAATGTATGTCTCTATAATTTTTATGATGATTACACATCAAGCTGATAATACTTTAGATCTATTGGACTAACTAAAATATGTAATTAAGACTTTAAAAAGTGAAAAGTTTTCTGGCCAGTGTAATAGGTTATGAAATAATGAGGTTATATGTCTAATAACAGGTAGGAAATCACACAGATAGCCGATAGGATGGAAAATCCAAAGGGTTCCCAGTTTTTACAAGTTAAAGTTTCACAATACTTTAGAGATCTTAGTTACATCTGACAAAACCGCCATGCATACACAGGTGAATATTAAATTTAGTGGTTAAAAGGAACTTAATCTTTCCCAAGAAAGAATTCCTCTCCTTGGACTTTTATTAGCTGACTTGAAACAACCAGGCAATTTGTAATGGAGAAAGTAAATTTAACACTGAAGAAACAAACCAGCGCCCCTTTCATCACAGCGTTCTCTCCCTATCACAACCTCATTGCTGGCATTATTCTGGAATTCTGTCTTAGAGAATATCTGATTAATGCAGTTCTTCTTATTGAAATATACAGCACTGATTATAATATACAGATTTCCAAAACCACCTAAGTAATTATAGGCCTTCACAGAGGACTCTATTCTCTCTCCTCTCTAAAGGAAGTTTCATTATCCCTGTATTATCTTGCACACAGAAAGAATTTCCTGAAGGTGACCTTTTTATAGGTGGTAACCATAGTAACAGATTTCCAACGGCTCACACTCTGACACTACTTTGCGCACTGCAAATGTTACAGCGATGCAGAGGACTGATGTTTTGGGTTACCCTCCAGAGACAAAAGCTGCATAAATACTTATCAATTTGAGAGCAAGATTTTAAAAGAAATTGGAAACCATATTCCCTGCTCCCTTGCTCATCAGAAAGAGAATTTTTTCTTTTAATCCAAGATCTTGGTAATACACTCACTCAGAGACTATCAGAGTAAAAATAAAAGATGTGGATCTTTAACAGATGCATGGAATAAGAACATTCACGACTTACATTATTTTTAAATAGGACACTCGGTGGAACAAAGAGTGAGAAACAAACACCCCTTTGGGAGTCTACTCTTTCCTTTGAAGTACCTCTGGAGTCCCCAAGAGCTATAATGGGAGTTTCATGTGCTCATCAGTGGGGAACTGGCTTGACTGTGTAATCCTAACAAACTGTAGCATCAGCATTTAATTCAGAAAGAATTAGAAAACTTTTGAGGTAGGAGGAAAGTTGGAAGGTAGATCTCCCAACAACAAGTCAGCCAAGAAAACAACAGAAAGGACAATGGAACTGGCTGGCCATGACAGGTGAGATAAAAATTCAAGCACTCTCGATTCATGAGTGGTGAGAACATAGTCTTAATATTTAAGTAAGTGAAACAGGGTACAGTCTCTGGGCTTCCCCTTACAAAAGCAGGCTCACTTATACAACCTGCCTATTTTTTAGAGATGCATTCATATGTTTTCAATTAATAAGTTTATCTATGGGCTTGTTTTATAAGATACAAGAAAACTGAAACTCCGTGTTTCTTTTGTATGAAACATTTATCGATGATGCCAAGTAAGTTTTAAATTTCATAGAAGTGTTCTCTTAAAAACTCTATCGTTACTTAATTTTTGATCCTCCTAGATCCCCTGGCTCTTATTTACTTTTTCCTACTTTAATTAATGTTTGTCTACATATTGTCATTTCTGTCCTTAAAAATAATGTTAAACAATTCAGGTTTTGCCTATCCTGTCATTTTCAAAGCAACAACTTCCTTTTTAATCATTGATCACTGTTGAATCATACACCCTGCCTCAGTTCAATCTCACTCTTGCAGCTTGGCTGTTATCCAGGCAATAATTCCTCAAAACTTCAACTATCTAGAGACCCATCTAAACGGAAGAAAAAAGGAAAAAACAAAAATCAAAAAGCTATGTTCTCCAGTCTAGGTGTTTGTTTAGGGACGTTAAGACCTTTGGTAGGATAATGCCTTCTAAATTTTTAATTATCTCAGCAAACACAGAAGTTTGTTTTTTGAAGTGGGGAAATAATTTTCTAACATTACAATCAAGATGGAGGACAAATTTTCAAGCTGGCATTCAAATGATCACCTCCAAAGATCAAGTCTACACACACACCTTAGTTTGGACTTCAGGGTGAGGAACACTACGTCAAGGTAAGCAGATCTGTAGGACTGAGATCAGTAGAGGTAGTTTCAAGGTGGTGGGTGGGAAAGGAGAGACAGCCAGAGAACAGGATTGAGATAATGTGCAACTAGAAGGTCTACATTCACAGTCTGATCTGCTACACAAGCGTATCTGCATTTTTAAATTTGTGTTTCAAACTACCTTTCAATAATCACTGTCAAAGGGCCTGCAATGTCTACTCATCACTTATTCCAATAAGAGCACTGTTTGAGTGAATGAATGCCAGGTTAATCTGTTTTTCATGAGGGCCAACTATAGGCAAGGCTAGCAATGGGGTACAAGACAAAAAAGAACACAAAAGGCAGAAGAGACGTAGGGTTTGCTGTGGATTACCTGGGAGAAAGGCATTAGAGAACAAAAGATATTTTGTGTTCTTTCCAGGTATATTCAACTGGTAGGTAGAAATAAATAGATAAAAGGAGCTATGAGCATACGGATGAGCTGGCAGCAACCTAACCTTGATTCACAAGTCAGGGAAAGCTTTCCTGAAAGAGAGACATTTACATATACATAGCAAGAGGGTAAAAAGGTCAGTTTCAGATTAGGAAATGAAGAAATTGCTCATGAAGAAATTGCTCTTTATCTTCAAGGAAGATAAAGAAAGGCAACTGGGTCAGAAATTGATGGAAAGAGAATCGCAGAGGTGAACATGAATAGGAGAGAGAGGCAAGGTCTAGGGTCTTCTAGGTCATAGCAAGAGAGTTTCTGTATCATTCTAACTGCAATGGACAAACTGCTGAAGCATTGCAACTGGTCAAGAACCAGATCAGATTTGGGTTTTACGAAGGTCTCTTGTCTGCTATGTAGGTAGCTGGCCTTCAAAGACATCTATTAAGTGGAACCAAAGTTCCTTATATTACTTTCCCCTGGTGATCCTAGCTGGTTAATTATCACTGTCTAAATATTCCCCAGGGCCTGGGGTTTAGCTCACTTGGTAAAGTGCCATTCTGCTGTGTCTGAGGACCTGGGTTCAATCCCAGACAGTGAAAAAATGGAAGAATCTGGTCATCCACTCCCAAAATAATGAGCCATTGCAAACCCTATGGGGATCACTATGAGTCGGATAGGACTCCATGGCACCTAACCACAGCAAAGATAAATTTACAAGTTCATCATTTCAAACAAAACCCTTTGAGGTAGCTGAGAATAATTATGGGTATTGTACAGACAAATAGTTCCATTCAGCCTCTCAGGGTCCTTCCAACACCAGGAGTCTGCAGTTGCTTAGCTTTACGGGAATTATGCCATGTGATCTTTTGGGTCTGATGCACAAAAGGGCCGAATGTCTTCCCGAAGCCACTCCATGGTTTCAGGTAGTCCCCACTGCCCAGGTCAAGAATGTTGAACTCAGAGACTCACAAATGCTACAGAAATAACATGAGGATTGAGGGCATGCATTTTTACCCTAAGGCTTCCCTTGAAGGAACCATGAAAACAGAATGTTCATTCTGAATCAATAGCAAAGGGGAAAATCATCAGGATCATGCACTATTTAAGAGCGTTATAAACAAATCATGAAGTGAAATTGGCCATTTCACTTCTGAGATGGTCGAAGAGCTCGACTTTCCCTATTCCTCCTAGTGGGTGCAACCACCAAGCCTGGATACCACATACAAAACAAATTCAAGGAACTCCAAAAGTTGGGGAGCAAAAAGCACTCTCTCTCTCAAAAACTTGGGATCCAAGCAAAAGGTAAGCAAAATCAATAAACTTGTAGCAAGACTGAGAAAGAAAGGAAGAAGGAGACAGCATGAAAAACATAAATTACTACTATCAGAAGTGAAACAGATGTCCATCTAGGCCCAAGAGACATCCGAGGAGCAGCAAGGAAATGCTATTAACAACTCCGCACCTATCAATTTGGTATCTTAGACACAATGAACCTATTTCTTAAAACACACACACACACACAAAAAAAAAAGTCACTCAATATGAAATGTTGTTGTTGTTGTTAGCTGCCATGAGTCATGTCCAACTCATAGTGACCCTTTTAGTGTTTTCAATGGCTGTTTCGGGATTGCCTTGGGAGTGGGTTACCAAGTCCTTCTCCCACTTTTTGCAGTTCTGGGAATCAAACTCAGGACCTCAGAGACTGCAGAGTGGCACTCTACCAAGTGAGCTAAATCTCAGCCCTCAATATGAAATGTTTATTTGAATACTTGCACAACTGTTCAGAAAATTTAGCTCCTAGTTTTTAAACTCTCCAGAAACCACTTTCCACCCCACGTGGCTTCACAGAAGAATTCTTTTAAAGAAGAATTAGCCCTAATTCTACACAATCTCTTCTAGGTTATAAGAGAAGAAGGAACGCTCAGCAACTCGTTTTTGTTTAGTTGGTTGTGTCTTTTTGCTTTGTTTATTTGTTTTGTTTCACTTTTGAGACAGGGTCTTACTATATAGCCCAGGCTGGCCTCCAACTCATGATCCTCCTGCATCAGCCTCCAGAGTGCCAGGATTACAGGCACACATAACAATGTTGAATCCCAATTCATTTTTAGGATGTAGTATTTCTCTACACAAATATCAGACATAGATGATAGAAAAAAATCTTAAAGAGCAATATCCTTCATGAATGCAGACACAAAAAGTCTTTGCCAAAAATAAACAGGAAGCAGAATTCAACAATCTAGACAGAAATACATAAGGTAGTTAAGTGGGGTTTAGTATTTGAAAAGTAAACCAATGAAATCTAAAATATTAGTAAAGGAAAATCATAAAATTAATAAATGCACAAAAACTTAAAACTTAGAAACTAATCAATAAATAAATGCTCAAAAATTGAAATTGTGAGGAACTCCCTCAATCTGATAAAAAAACATTAACAAGAAAACTAATGGTAACTAATGAGGTAAACCAGAATATTTCTCCCACAAGTTAAGAATATAGTCTATTCTCATCACACATATTCAACAGTCCTAGAAGCTCTAGCTAGGGCAATAATATAAAAAGATAAAATAAAAGACATACAAGTCAGAAAAGGAAAATAAAACTAGCCTATTTGCAGATGATATAGTCGCCTACGGAAAAATCACTAAGGAATTTTAAAAGCAAAAACAAGGAACATTTCTGGAATTAATAAGTTCTCCAAGGTCGCAGATACACAAGATAAACAAGAATTTTATTTTAATGTACTAGCAATAAACATACAAATTTCAAAACCAGAATTTACAATCATTCAAAACATTACATATTTAGGTGTATATCTAACAAAAATGTAGATGATGTATATGCTAACAACTATATGTTGGTGAATGAAATCATGATCTAAATAAATGGAAATGTATCATATTTATATTGGTAGACCCAACATAGAAAAGATATCAGCTCTTTAGAGCCAGGTGTGGTGGCACATGCCTGTAATCCCAGCGGCTTGGGAGGCGGAGGTAGGAGGATCGCAAGCTGGAGACCAGAGGTAGTCTGCGTTACTTAGCGAGACCCTGTCTCAAAAAGTAAAAAAAAAAATGGGCTGGGGGTGCAGCTCAGTGGTCCAGCACTTGCACAGCATGGAAGCGAAAGGCCCTGGGTTCAACCTCCAGTATCAAAAAAAAAAAAAAGAAAAAAAAAGAAAAAAAAAAAGAAAACGAAAAAAAGAAAGAAAAAGAAAAGATATCAGCTCTTTCAAAATTGATATATAAAGTTAACGTAGTCAACAGGGACCAGTCCCTGGAGAAGGACATCATGATTCGGAGAGTAGCAAGCTAGTGGGAAAATAAGGAAGACCCTCAACTAGATGGACTGACAGGAGCTGTGACAATGGGCCTAAACATAAAAAAGATTATGTGCCTGGCAGAGAGTCAGGGAATATCTCATTCTGTTGTACCTACAGTCACTGTGAGGCAGAATGACTCAATGGCACCTACTAACAACAACTACTATGTAATCAGGCAACTGCATTCCTCAGCTTTAATAGCAAAGAAATGAAGGCTTAATTTCCCACAAAAACCTGAATATGAATGCTTATATCAGCTTTATTTGAAATAGCCCAAAACTGGAAACAGCCCAGATGACCTTCAATGGGTGAGTTATTAAACAAACTGTGGTTACCTCTATACCATGAGATAATATTCAACAATAAATAGAAACTGCTAACATATGTAATAATTTCAATTAATGTCCAGAGAATAGAATGATGCTAAATAAAAAAAGAAAGCTGCCAGGCATGGTGGCGCACACCTGTAACCCCAGCGGCTCGGAAAGCGGAGGAGGAAGGATCTCAAGTTCAAGACCAGAGGCAGTCTGCATAATTTAGCAAGACCCTGTTTCAAAAAGTCAAAAAAATGGGCTGGGGGTGCAGCTCAGTGGTCCAGTACTTGCACAGCATGCAGGCGCAAGGCCCTGGGTTCAACTCCCAGTACTGCAAAAAAAAAAAAAAAAAAAAAGAAAGCCAATCCCAAAAGGGTACATCAGACAATTGTAGAATGTGGCGTGTGTGTGTGTGTGTGTGTGTGTGTGTGTGTAATACTCTTGAAATGGAAAATTATGGAAATGATAACAGTTTATTGTTTTCCAGTGTCTAAGGAAGGTTAAATGTGGGAAGGAAATTGAGGTGACAAAAAAAATGGCAAAGTGTAAGGCGCTCTGATACATTCCCATAGTCACAAGCAATCAGGAGGCTGAGGCAGGAGGATCACAGCTTCATGGCCAGAGTAGGCCTGCACAACTTAGTCAGACTCTGTTTCAAAAGAAAAAAGAGCCCTTACCTAGCATATATGAGGCCCTTTGTTCAACCTCTAATACTGGGGGAAAACGTGACAGAGAGGATCCTTTCATAAAGAAATGTTTTATGCTTTGATTGGAGCACTCTTAACATCCAGTTATAATACCACACTATATCTTTGCACAGTGTTATATATTAGGGGAAACTGAGTAAAAGGGCATAATAGATAGCTTTGTATTATTTCTTACAACTGCACATAAATCTACAATTGAGACAGATCAGGGGGACCCAGCTCTCTGTGGGGTTCTGGGCAGGCTGTATTATTAATACACTGTTAAAATTAATGATGAGTTTTTTATTTCTAGCTCATGCTGTAAGTACCCCCTTTGCTGCCTATTTTCCTGAAAGGCAAGCACTGGTGTCCAGGGATCTGATTCCCCGATTGATAGCTACAAGTCTCGCCCCCTGTGGTTCTGACAACTTTGAGTGAAGGAATTATTATCCGGCTGAGCCACCCTCACACCACCTGCTGCTGTAAACATTCCGTGGACATCTGAAGCAAGCTACAAAACTACAACTGTTTGCCATGACTCCAGGTCCTGGAGGTACTGCCCCCAGCCATGGTCGTTTCAGTTTGCAGTTTACACTGGACCTATTTTTTTTCATTTGCTGTCACCAACCTTAGTGAACTCGGGATTACCCTATGACGAACCCAGGCCAGGGGGGAAGCACTTCCCCGGATGGCCTAGAAAAGGGGCTGCTGTGATTGTACAAACACAGGGCTTCATTTTTAGGATTGGTGCTAAGGGACCGCTGTGATTGGTGAAAAGGCACTGCGGTGATTGGTGCAAAAGGGATTGTGGTGGCTACTGAAAACACAAGCTTTTATTTCTGTATTTGGTGCAAAGTCCCCTTCTCTGGCTATATGAACGGGCAGCTCAGCTCACTGGAGCTGAGCTGGGCAGTAGACCTCCTCATGTGCTTCCTCCTAGTGACGTAACATTAGGCCAAATAAAAGGCTTGAGTGGTCTTTGCCTACCTACAGTAAAGTAGGCTGAGCTGGTAACATGAAGAAAACAGCCACGGAGAGGGCAGCAGTGGAACTGTGGTGGAGACAGCAGAGGAGCCAGAGCACTGAGCTGCAGGAGGTACTAAGTGGCTGACTGCTTGACAGCTCAAGAGGCAAGGCTGCAAGACCAGCAACCAGCAACCAGCAATAGCAGAAGGGCCATGACTTCTGCCTCCCAAATGGTGTCAATGGTGAAACTGGGCCAAGCGGTAAGAGGCAGCCGAACAGTACAAGAGAGTGACTGACACAGGAAAAAGGCTGTGAAGAGCCAAAGAAGAGAAAACTGCAGACTCTGCTCACTGGCAGAGTTCCAGGGAGCTGCCAACTCTTTAGGACCTACGGTCTCAGGGCCTAGGCCCAAGAGTTATAACACTGGCCACTGTCTATGACTGAGGAATGCCAATACCCATTCCTGCCCAGAAGCTACACCACCAGCTGCTGTCTAGGGCAGAGGAATCCCCACAGCTAGCCCCACCTGGAAGCTGCAATGCTAGCTGCTGTCAAGGGCTGATGAAGACTGACCCCCTTGGCCTACCTAAGAGCTGTAACCCTTCCAGGCTTAGGATTCTCAATTTCCTCTGCCTACATAAGAGCTGTAACCCTAAAAGGCACCACTGCCTGCTGCTGCTGCTGCTGCTGCTGCTGCTGCTGCTGCTGCTGCTGCTCCCGCCTGTCTGCTGCCATGGCTCAATGCTGTCACATACCCAAGGACACACTGCAGCCTAAGACCAGCATTTGAAGGAGCTACCTACCCATGATTTCTATCCAGCTAGAGCAAAAGGACTCCAGCCACCTGACTGGTGACAGAATCGTCTCAAAATTTTAGTTAAAAAATGAAATTTGCCTACTTAATATAAAATAATTTCTATGCAAAAATTTTATTTCCTCCATATACTAAATAAATAAATCAAATTTATACTGTTTCAAATAGAGCTCAGTTCAGATAAGTATTCCCCCCAAAATTCAAAAGTCTAGTAACAGAATCAATCTAAGGAAAGTTTGTGTTGGCTGCAGAAAATCAGACACAAGTTTCAATAGATTAAAAAACAAATCAACAATCTGTATGATTTTAAAACTTTTTGAATACTCAAAAGCAATGAGTTCTTATACCCGCATGGAGTAGCTCTATGGTGTTTGTTTGTTTCCTGAGAAAGATAATGTAGTCTTACCAGGAATAACCATTTGGTTAAAAAGACCCTCTAAAGGGTGCTTTCTCCTCTTTCCTACTTTGTGAAATGAAATTATTGAAACAGTTGTAAAACTAATATTTAAACAATTTAGACAGATCATCTTATTTAACGTTTGGGGCAAAGATAAAAAGCTTCTCATAGTCACAAAACACAATGCTATTATATAACTGTCCCAAAACATCTCATCATTTTGTTCTATGTTATCTCTTATTCTATCCCTTTTAACAGGTCACTGAGAAACATTTAACTGGTCCTATGTATCCGCTGATGGAGATATTTTAAGAAGAGAAGGGTTTTTAAAAGGGTCTAAGTAAATTCAGTATTGTATGTCCAATCTCTGAAAACCGTCTTCTTTAGGAAGCTCATTAGCTTATTATTTTTCATGAAAGCTGAAGGCATGGAGCTACCTATTGTCAGTCAAGCACTCCCACCACGTTTTGACTTAGGAGACCTAAGAGTTACCATAGTTACTAATTAACTCCTGAGTCCTGAATGCATTAAACTCCAGAGACTGTTTATATTATGCAAAATGCTTTTGTTCTGAATAAATTAACAAAATGTAGTAGATGCATTAAATCTTATTGCAAAATAACATTTATTCACCTCTCATTAAGTTCTTTATTGATGTGTTTTAATCTAAGCCTAAGAATTAACAAAATCTTCTCTTTCATCTTGGACCAACTTAGCCTAAAATATATCTAATACACTGCTTCCCTTTTTTAAAATGTCACATTATCATATTTAAAAGCACAATCTATATTTTTTCAAAGCCAGTCATGTTCCTAGATGATTAAATACCAATGCACTTATTATGAAATTATTTAAATGTAAGTTATATTTCCTAAATTATTCTATTAAAACACTTTTAAAACATGAAAACCATTACAATGATATTTTTCCTAGAAAACAAGTCACGGTTTCTTATATAGAATTTGAGACAAGAGGAAAGAATCCGTAAACTGTATCTTTTTCTAATCTCCATCTAATAAATTCAATTTTGGTATGTTGTTGTTAGGTGGCATTGTCGGGCCCTACTCACAGTGACCCTATGTACAATAGAACAAAACACTCCCCAACACTGTGCCATGCCTGACATTATGCCAGTGCTTCTCTGCTATTCATAAGGTTGTCAATGGCTGATTGTTTTGGGAATGAGCTGCCAGGTCCTTCTCCCAAGCCTAGCACTGAGTTTTCCCTAGCAGTCTCCCATACAAGGACTAACAAGGCCTGAACCTGCTTAGTTTCCAAGATCTGACAAGACTGGACACCAGGTTGGTATGGCTATACACAAATTGATAGGAATTTACCTAAAATGTAAGTGTTTAGAATTTTATACTGTCTGTAGACATTTTAAATGTTCATTTTTACACTATAAAAATAATCGCCCAAGATAGAGAACATTTAAATATCTCTGATCCTTAATGTTATTCCATTTTAACATGAGAAAAATATCTTAAATATGAACACATAACTTGATATGGAAGTAAGTTTCACCATAATTTTTATCCATATCTCATTCAAATTTGGTTAACAAGTTATCCAAATAATCACACACTTTAATGGTATGGCTATAACTCAGACAAGAATTTAAAAATGAATTGTTTCTAATACTTGATAGATATGTATCTTATAGAATAAATCCATCTCTGAGTAATATACATTTCACATGCTAAGACTGAGGCAAATTGCATACAAGATGTGTTTAATAGAAAATTAAAACCACCTGCAGAATTCTCCATCTGGATGTCTCACACTGAATGACTTAGAGGTGCCTAAAATCCACACAACCATCCCTATCTTTCCCATTGCACTGAGGCCTCTGGTTCTATTTCTGTATCATTTTATCAACCTTTATCCACCCATTGAAGCCATAAATGAGAAATTATTTCTTCAACTTATTTACCATCCCCTATACACACACAGGGAGAAGGACTCAGCAACCCACTCCCAAAAAACAATTAGCCATTGAAAATCCTATGGATAGCAGAAAAGCAGAGAAATAGTGTTTCATCTGTTGTATAATAGGTCACTATGAGCTGGACATCGACTTGACCTCACCTAACACCACCACCAGCACACACATAAGGGGTTAAGATTTAGCTCAGATGATAGAGTGATGCTCTGTGCTGAGGCCCTGGGGTTTGATCCCCAGCACCACAAAAATGGGAGATGGACCTAGCAGCCCACTCCTGAAACAATCCCAAAATAATCAGCCATTGAAAACCCTATGAATAGCAGAGAAGCCCTGACATAGTGCCAGGCATGGCACAGAGTTGGGAAGTGTTTTGTTGTGTTGTACATAGGATCA